>CABIKL010001964.1:0-13706 GCA_902196195.1 Aptinothrips rufus
CCATGATCCAGCCGTATCGATTTCATCCATTTGCGGTAAAATCTCACTCCCACTATATATGTGGTTTTCTTTTGTCAAATTTACTGAATAATATACCAAACTTGGATTTTTGTCGGTGGTATTAATATATTTAAAACATAAAACCTCTAAAAAGAAGCAAATTTTAAAAATGTATCACAAATATGTTGCTTTTACCCACAAATTTATGACGTCGGTATTATCGGTGTTATCTAGTAGCTCAAGACATGAGAAACCCACAAAAACATTAGAAGTGAGATTTCACTGCGAAGTGACAGAAATGAAGTGTGTGGCTCATGGTACCCCACGTCTTCGACAGTCAGGGCACGATGAGCTATTTGTAGCCCTTTTTATTAAATTCAGAATTTTATATAAGGGGCCGTTCAATAATTACGTAAGGACTTTTTGGTCGATTTCTGACCCCCCCCTACCCCCATGTAAGGGTAAGTAAGATTGAGAACACTACCCACCCCTTATCTTACGTAAGATTCAGCGATGACCCCACCCCCCTGCCCAATTTTTTTGTTTTTGCGTAATTTGCGTTTTTGAATTCAGGAACGCGATTTAATAAGATTATCAGACAGGTCGAGACAGGAAAAAGTAGAGACGGCCGTCGGAACAATAAAAGCCTCTCGAGTTGCAGTTCGTCTTTCGACCCGATACGGACGTTTCCGGAGACATTTTCTTTTCGTCATGTTATAAAATAGGAAGAAAAATCTTACGTAAGATTTCCTTTGACTACCCCCCCACCCCCACATAAAATCGATGTAGAGATTTTGAAAACACCCCCCCACCCCCAAGGCCCTTACGTAATTATTGAACGGTCCCTAAAAACAAGCAGCCAACTGACATAAATCAAACACTCGGACACTTAATCGACACCTGGCAGAAGCAAAAATGAGAACTTCCTGTCAATGCAGTATGCCTTGGAGGGTCTCTGCGACGCGTTCGTAGTATGTGCAATGTTGTACAGTAGTGCTTGTCAGCATCGCTGCGGATATATTTTGTGTTCAAGGAAGCCTCGTCAGTACGACAGAATCCCAGAGAGGGATGGGTGATGGGAACAATGTCGAAACGAAGAAATTTGAATCGAAACGATATCGAATCGACGTCGTTTCGACAATCTATTTCTCATTACAATCTTAAGTTCCTTTCGGTTTAGTGTTCGGTTTGCTTTGAATTTGGTTCTCAGTACCATGATTATGATTTTCCTGGTGCGCATATCGCGTCGTTGTTCCCCACCAGGCCACGCCCTGGCGTTGGCTGTTGGCTGTGCCGTGGCCTTGTGACGTGGGCAGTTTCCACGCGAGGTTATTCCGGGTTATTCCCCGGCGGTGCTGCGGCCCACCTGGCCGGACTCTGGATTTCTCATACGACGTACAAACCTCTGAAACCGGATATGAGAAATGTTCACACTTCCGTTTCAGAGCCTCCTTGGAGTACTCTATTAGAAGAGGGAATGACATTATGTGGCAGCTAGGCTACAGCTCGCAGATAGCTTACACCGAAGGAGAAACGGTGTTGTCACTTCTCAGAAACTTGTCAAAATGAAGGAATGTTTGAGAGCTGCCACACCGGAGAAAAAAAATGCTGCGTCCGAAAATATGCCTTGTTAATGGACCAGTAAAATGTAGAAGTGCTGGACGTCGGTGTCACGGTGTCACGTGGCTACTACTTTCCGACTTCCCTGAGTTCAGATTGGGCACTCCCTTCGCCACACTCCTTGACTTGGAACTTCTGTCTGCAGGCGCAGCAGGATGAGTTCCATCGTGGTGTTTGACTTGAAGATGACCGAGAAGACGCTGTGGGACTCTGCCGACATCCTACAGATAGTGGCGCACAATGAGCAGGCGGGCTCCTTCAAGGTGTCCGTGATTCCGGACCGAGATCCGCTGATGACCGAGCCGGGCGCCATCCCGATAAGCAAGGCCCTGCAGCTCTTCGCCGAGTACCTGGGGAGCGTGCGGTACGTCCTCCTGGTCTCCTTCGACGGTCGCGACATCAACCGTCATCTCATGTGGGCCATCATGCGGAACCGCATGTGCCACGAGTTCAGGCGTCTCGTCTTCGGCTTCAGCATCGCCAAAAAGGTGATCGAGTCCAAGCGCCCCGACCTAGCGGACTTCGGGCTGATGGGGCTGGCCCACGAGCTGAGCATCCCCCCCTACCCTGGCCCGCAGACCAGTCAGCTGGAGGTCGACGTTGTGTGGGTGCTGCCCCAAGTGCTCGCCGCCCTAAAGATCGGCAAATCGGAGCTCAGCGTCACCAAGACAGTGCGGCAGCCTTGGGGCGAGCGGCACCACAAGCGCAAGCATCAGTGGAGGCGTGATGGGGTGACGCACTACTGCACCGCGGAGGAGGCGCAGCGCGCGGAACGGCGCGAGCAGGAGCAAGCCGCAGCGGCAGCGGCCCGCTTCCGCTAGCGGGAGCGGAAGAAGATCCCGCGGCGGGAAGATATGAAGAAGAGCGCCTGCGAGCTCTGAGGGTGGGTGAGGGGAAGGAGCAGCGAAGAAGGCGGCATAGTTTCTTTGCTTGTTTTGGGGCTTATTAGTTATTAGGCACATAGGCAGGGTTGTTGCAAGATCACGGGTTTTAAATTTACTAACATTTTCTTGACAAATACCTGACGTAAATATGGATCACTATCCTCACTTTTTCCAAACACTGCACGTACCCGTAAAGTTAGGTGTAAAGGCAGAAACAAAAATTCCAAAAATAGGTTTTAGCAAAACTCTCGTTATTTGAGAATCAAACGCGTGAAATCTGTAGACCTTTCTAAATTCCGTGACAAACTTTTAAATCCTTGACATTTCCCTGATTTTGCTGACTTGTAACAACCCTGTCAGGGTCAGGGTTAGGCAAGTTCAACCGTCGAAGCAACCATCAGTAACTTACTTACCTTGATTTTTAGTCGCGCGCGCAGCTTTTCGCCCGGCGGGATGCTGCGAAAGGCATCCTGTTTGGTCCAACTTCGTAGAGTCGAATGTTATGCACGCCTTATTATTTACATCATTAACTTCGCAGTGTTCGTTTTCTCCTGCCTATTATTATTTCGTGAAATCGTCGATTCGAAGAGGATTAGTCAACCGATTCCCCACGTCGACCCAAAAGTTGTTGCTGGGTCAGGAAGATTTCTTTGCCTTTGACTTGTTTCAGAATATGGTTGCTTCGTCGGCTCAACTTATAGTAATTTTTGCTTTTAGCTGCACATTTATGTCAACTGTTCATGCAAACAGCGTTATAGTTTTGGGTAGTCTTGTTTTTAAATCAGCTTTTAACACTAAAATGAAAATTTTCATATCGTTGTCAAAAAGAAATTTTTATTTGTTCTGTATCGTTCATATCGTTGTCAAAAAGAAATTCTTATTTGTTTTGTAACATTGAAAAATGTATTGTGCCGAGTTTCGAGCTTTAAATTTTACAGGTTTTGTTTTGTTAGCGAGGTTAGATGGCCTGCTTACCGCTTCGGTAGAGAGTTTGACGGAATCCTTCGATGCTCGTCTCTTCGCGCACAGCGAGGGGCTGTCAAGTAGTCCTACTCTGCGCACGCGAGATTTCTTCTGGTCAAGGTGGACGGAGTAAGGTGTCGGCGCTCGGGGTCTATTGACGGTCGCCAGATCTGACCCGGCTTAATCGGACTATCAGCCTGCTGAGAGGCAAACTTCAGACAGCTGTTTTGATGTTGCCTCTCAGCAGGCTGATAGTTCGATTCAGCCGGGTCAGATCTGGCGACCGTTAATAGACCCCGAGCGCCGACACCTTACTCCGTCCACCTTGTCTCTGGTCTTCCCCAACGGCCAAACACATGTAACTCATAAGACTGATTGAGAAGGACGCGCAGACAAAACTCGAGTTTTGAAATCGTCCTCTTTTTATCGGTTCGATGCACTATACAGAGGAGGACCTCGAATGTCAGCATACTAAAGAAAAGAGTTAAGTGTTTCTTTTCTCGAGTGTCGGCGCACTCGCGGTCCTCCTCTTCGAACCGGTGCAGAGTGGTGCGACTTCGACTTGTCTGGAGTCTGACGCCCTCTTCTTTGCCGGGAGGGCGATCCCTAGTGAGAAATTTCTCCGTCGATATCGAAATAATATCGTTTCTATAGTCGAAATCGACGCCAAAATTGTTCTCAAAAAGACAAGTTTTTGGCAATCGACGTAAAATAGACGTCGAATGCCGAAAACCCGTCCTTTTATGAACCATATTGGCGTCGATTTCGATATTAAAAACGACGCGTTTTCGACGTCGACAGAGAAATCCCTCACTCGGTCCTAACTCGGTCCTAGGAACCGTAATCTGAGATCCGATCTCTAGACATAGAGGAAGTTTGAGAGAAGGAGAGTGGGGGATGGGAGGGAAGGAAAAGGAATTGTGCGGGGCGCCAGAGGCGCCCCGACCGACCCCACCTAGGGATCCTACTACGTAGTAGGATCCCTAACCCCACCCCTCCCGCACCAGCCACTCTCCTTCTTTCGAGCTTCCTCTCTCTCACCCGTATTTTTATCTCAGTTTCGATTTTCTGGATTTTCCTCCCGCTCAGCCGCGAAAAACGTCGCCTTGTTTCGACACCTTTTAAACAGCTCTTCGAAAAGACGCCCGAAAGAGAGTCGGGAACAGTAGAAAGAAAGACAGAAGTCTTACAAAACGAAAAACGGGCTTTGTCAGCATTCAGTCTTTCCCTCAATTGTAATCTGACTCTCTTTTGGTACTTCTTCACGAAAAGCTGTCCTAAAGATGACCAACTGACGCTACGTTTTATGCGGCAGGTGTCATTGTACCTGATTGTAATGTCAAGGCTGTTATGAAAGACTTTTTACTTCTTTGTTCATCGCAAGATGGTTCCATGTCTGTGATTATTTGTAAGTTAAAACTAAGTTATATCTTAAAGATAAATTGTTAGTCTCAAAACTTTTCAGGGGTGGGCTCTTCAAAGCATGGGCATGTTATAGTCCTTAACAGTCAAAATTAGTGAGGCAATGTTAATATCAAAATTTGTCCACATCTTAATGCAAAAGTTAAAGCATAGACAAGTGAGAACTCGAATCCGGAGATCTATTTGCTTAGGTGGTTTCAGTCTGATCATGCCCACCCATAAACCATTACTGCACTTTTAAACAGATGACTACTTTTTGCTCCTGTTTCTTTTTTTTTTCTTTTTTTAATTTTTTTCTATTTCTAACTATAGTTATAATACTACTGTGTGGTGGTGTTGAGAAAATAAAAATTATTAACATATGGAGGCAATATTACTTGACTTGAATACACTGCACTATGGGTATTTTTAAAAGAAGAATTATTTAAAATGAAACATACATTCATAATTGATGCTTATCAGTTATCTTCATCTGAGATTTAATTCGAAGTCTTTTCACATTAGATGACATTACAAACTGATGAATTGTTTTGCAAACATATCATGCATTTGACATGATTCAAAGTAGTCTTTTTCATACAATTGTTCACAAATACCAAGATATCCTTAGGGAAAAGTAACATCCGTGAAGTTTACAGCAGAATCTAGAGGAAAATTCCACACAATTGAAACTTTTTATAGTCCTATGGCTTCCATAACTTTTTTGGGGCTGCCCGAACAATATAAACTTCATGGTATCCAATGAATCTGTCTTCCAAATAGTTTTATTTGTAATAATTCTATCAAAAATATGTGAGGTGCTCTTTTAAAACAACTGAAAAGGAGACCACAATAACTGAACATAAGTAAAAGAAGACAGATTCATATGCCAAGAGAAAGGAAGACAACTTCATACACGAATACCAGTGAAGTAATAAAAAAAAAACAAGTATCAGTCATGTCACAAAGAGGCAATACTTGTAATAGGTAAATGAAGGCTTGACTGAGAAAATACAACCCACAAAGCAGGCAAACCTAGCAATGAGCCAAAAGCACAAACTAATGTTGGGGCACCCAGTGAGATGTTAGAACAGCAGAAACAACTTAACAGTCTTAAGTTTCATCTTGGTCATTTCTAGAAACACAGTTTTTAAAGGAAAATTAAAGGTTTTATCTTGAGTTCTAATAAGGCACACAAAATTCACAGCAAATGTTAAAATGATAATTCTCTCTTCAAATCATTTTCATCCTGATGAACAAAACACTGTTCAAATCACCTAATCATTTAAATCATCATTCGCCTTAAGTAAAATAATATGTCTAACACATGTTATGGCACAAAACTGCACAAGTAAGGAGAGCCTCTTCACTTCAGAACTTCAGACAAAGCACAAACAAAATTAAGTCATATCTTCATCACAGTTAATGCAAACCAAGAAAGTTTACACAAAAATATATTGACATCTGGAATTGCCAAGAATATCATTTCAATGTAGCTAACAACATTACAAGATACATGCTCTAAACAACCGCAAATTCAGTTCTTTAGAAACTGTTTTTGTGTTTGGGTCAACCGTAGCTGAAAGTTTAGTAATTTTCTATTCAAGGAAAAGCATTCATTAAATGGAAATAAGACAGAAATTGTAGCAAAGTGAGAAGTGAAACATGAAATAATCAAAGATGCTATGCATAATCCATGACCCAAAGAATAAGCAGCACATTAAAGCATGTTCTTTGGCACAATTTTGAGATTGAATATAATTAGGTTTAAATTACAAACTTATTCAAGCAAGATTTTCTTCTAAAGCTCTATCTAAGAAATACAATAATTTAGATAAAACAGTGAATCTCTGACATGTGTTAATGGCAGGATTCTTCTATGTTACTCACTATCCAACTCCAAATCGAGTTCTAAATCGAGAATATCTATTTCTCTAAGGGTGTTAATGAATAAGTATCTTGAGAAGATGAGATACAGGTGTCTAAACCACACTAACTGGGAAGAATGTGCCATCATAGCTTGCTGGAAAACATAAAGAGAATAATTAATTGCTGCTCAGTCAAAAGAAGAAACACGCATTTTTAACACGGTTTACCTTGATAATACGACGCTCTTCCAGAGAAACCACATAGTTGTGAGATGACATCAAGTACGAAACTGGTAAATCCAAGAGATTTGAATATTTCCGAAGAATACTCGTAGTCTCCAGTGCATATGCATGGCAGTCTAAACCAGTATCAGAAATATGGTAAGAATGAACAAAGAAAACAAAACAAAAATAACAAAAAATACTATTAAATATAGTTTTTTTTATACTAACATGAGGGTAATTTATTCTCCACGCACAGAAGGGCCAATGCATAAAAAAGAGAGCAATGGTTGGCATGTCTACTGACTCCATACTTATCAAACGTAATCACCTAATAGGAAAAATAATTGAATTTGATTATGAGTTGATACAGGAATTGAAAAGGGATTTGTTAACCCATTTTAACAATATTTTCAGGAACTTACACTGTCAATTGAAAGCGCCTCTACATGGTTCAGAATCAGAGATCCTAAAATATCTTCTCGCCATTTAACTGTGGGGTCATCAGGAAGTAATGTACTCCTAGAATGAAACAGAAATTTTTTATTGAGATTGCTTACAAGCTTGAGTTGGATTTTTGTAGAAGAGATCAGTGATTAATTCATCTTAAATTGATTTTAAAGGTTCCTACGAGTGAGCTGAGATATCAAATATGTAATTTAGTTGCGATAATCTTCCTCCAAGAGCAAATTGAAATTCATCCATTGCCCGACAGTTTCATCCATGCTAGAGTAGCAAACGATACAACGAAAGCCTTTCACTGCAGTTTAATACTCACATTATGAGAGTGACATTACTATCTGGGATGCCTAGAATGCGACAGCTTTCCCACAATTCATTCTTCCGTCTTCCACCTTCCTTTTCGTAGTTTCCTAAACAAAAAAACAAACAAAAAAAAAGAGCAAGTGAAGTGACAAGCATTTAAACGACAGTCAGTGACTAAGATGATTCCATGGTTCTCACCTTTGGACAGACACAACAAGAAAAGCTCGCAGTCCTTCTGTTGACCTAATTTCATTATAACAGGGCCGAAGAACATACACTCGTCGTCTGGATGAGCTATCACGAACATAACCCTATTGGCCTTCGCAAGAGGACGGCTGCTCTGCCAAGGTCCGCCTTTCCAGTATGCAAAGGTGAAGTAAACTGCTATGCAGGCGATAACGTAGCACAGGAGCCCCACCGACAAACTACAGGCGGTTTCTCTTCCATAGTTCAAAGTCTCTTGAATTGTCACATCATAATACACTGAGACGAGTCTTCGTATCTCTTCAAAGCGCATATGAGGGTCGGCGGCGAATGGAACGGCAACAGGCATACTTCAACTGTTTCAGGGCTCTTGAGACAACCCCGAAGAAGCTCATAACATCATCATCAATCGACTCGACTTCTTGAAGCATCAGAAATAAAAATATTCAACATCAGCGAGTTGTGTGGTGACGGCTAGTTGTGTTTACGTTCTGGGTTCTGACCAACTAATTTTGTCATCCTTTGTCAATGTGTAGTATGAAAATATTTACTGTAAGATTGTCTTCGTTTGCTATTGGTTTATGGCGAGACGGGATTGTTGTTGATTGGTGCACACAAATGAACTTCCCTTCCACCCAAGAACGGGATATTTACGTCGATCCAAGTTTTGCCGATCTCGCCTGTCTTTCTTCTCTTTCTGCCCACCTCAATTCTATAATATGCTGGCTCACCTCCGGTACCATTCCTATTGTTGGTCGGCCTATCAGTCTAATCAACAATTGGGTAATGGCCTCGAACAAAACGCAGTGAGCTTCCCACACAGAACACAAAACTCACTATGAGGTCAGAATGAAGCAAACACCTCAACGAGACCTCATTTCCGAGTACCACAATGACTTCATTATGAGGTCCGCGAGGTCAAAATGAGTTTGAACTGAGGTTCGTGTTCGTCTGGGTTGTTGCCCCTCTCCCAATACCTCTGAGAAGTGATCCCATGCCCAGCCCAGGTTCAAACCAATCTGTCTTTTAAATCTCAGAATGACTATGGTACTTGTGGCCTTCCTGAGTTGCTGTTGCTGAGCTTTTTTTTTTTTTTTTTTTTTTTTTTTTAAATCTTGTTCTGCAAAGGCGTTTTTAGTTCTGCATGGGCTCACTTTGGTAAAGTAAAATCTTGAAATACAGATGGCACAACGAATAATTTCAGCTTAATTTAGTGCTGTTGGCAAGGACAAGGAAATCTACAATTTTAAATTCATGATGAAAATTTTAATGTTCAAGAAAGAGCATTACATGTTGGAGATCAGTGGAACAGTTCATTTGAGCCTATGTTAAACATTTGTCTGTAGTGATTTATAACAGTAATCTTTCGCAAGAACAATATCAAGCAGAAACAATCAGTCATGCACAGTGTATGCCCAGACAAAGAAGTGCAACTGCCTAGAAATGAAGAAGTAATTTTGATAAGGTCTCAAAAATGTACAAAAATTAAAATTTAGAGTAAAATTTGGGGTTGACTAGGGAGAAGACTAAACCCAAACATTCACAAACATCCAAAGAAGAAGAAAAAAAGAAGCAAAAAAAGAGAAGAAACGGAGAGTATGAATGTGTGGAAGCCAATTAAAAGCCATTGATGAAACGTGGCATTTCAGTGAATACATAAATTATTACTAAGTTGGAGAAAGCAAATGTGGTTTTGCTTCATGTCTGGCTTCGTAAGTACTATCATACAATCAACAAATGAACAAAATTTTAAAGATCGAAATACACTGTATAGTACGTACCTACACACCTACAGGCATAAATATAAAGCACAGATAAAATATTTCAGAAGGGAATAACAACACATAATGAGTATTTAAGACATTAGAAAAAGAGATCTTAAGGAATATCCTCCAAAACTAAGTAATCATGATAATATCACAGCCTTTTATTGTAGTAAAAAATGATTGATATACCGTAAACCAGGGACAGTGCAAATTTGGATACCCACTTTAAAAACATGTAGATGCTATTAATTCAAACTTTTTCATGTTGAAAACATCTTAAGATTACCGACCTACAAGCATAGTAAATATATTCATCCTCAAAGTTCCTTGTGGTGGACAAAGTCTTCCTGGTTTATATTGCAACCTTTAGCAAACAGATCAATTCCAAACAGAAAGAAACTAGGTAGACCTAAATTTTTTCAATAAAACTTTTATGAACTTTTGCTTTATTTTTCTCTTAAAATTTGCATACCATTTGACTGCTGCTATTCTCCTCTCAACTTTGTAGCCCAGAGTATGTTGTGATTCTTCAAATAAGACGTTTTGGAGTTCTTGCCAGCTTTTAATCAAAATCAGAGGTGCATCATATTTCTTAAGAAGTCTCAGTGGAGATTTAGGAGACTCTCTATCACATATCCCTGGAGTCACCACATCCTCAACAACAGGAATACTTCCTAATGCTAATGCTTCATATATTCTGTAACACTCCGTATTAAAACCAACTGGATTCAAAGTAAGGTCCGATTTTAGGAGCGATTCGATGTAAAAGTTTAAGGATTCTTCAGTCTCAAGAGGAGCCCATCTTTCACGTCCACGGACTATGCATTCATCCTGTAATTTTGGGGAATCTAGTATCTGCACTAAGGTTTGCCGAGAACTGTTACGATATACTGTCCCCAGAAAATTGCACAGGTGAGAACGTGGCGAAGTGAGATCAATACTCTGTCGGTTGCTGTAGTCTGAGAAACCTCTATAAGTGGCTACTCCAAGTGGCCACTGGTAAAATTCATCATTATCAACCAGCAAACTATCATATACCAAGAACACAGCATCGACAAGTCCTTTGTTGGATCGCATGTATGGCAGAATCCAGGAATTATTGCAGCGTTCATCACCAAGAAGTACAACAACGGTACGTTTTAGCTTTGGATACCTAGAGGGACAAGCGTACGTTAAGAACTTAATAACATACACCATTCCTTTGACTTGCAAACAGAAACCATATCAAATACTTACCAAATGAGGTACTCAAGCCACTGTTTCGCTGTGGATATTTTCTCTGATGCCCTTCCATTTAAAACTAGCACCAAATATTCTACGTGAGCAGGAACAGTGGTTTGGATAATACCAGGACCCCAACGAAAAGTGAAGTTGATTTCATCTGCAGCTAAATGTCCAATTTTAACAAAACCGCCTTGCTCTTCGACTAACTGTCCTCTCAAAATATGTTCCCACAGGAAAATAGAAATAGAGGCTTTTCCCCAAATCTCCACTTTTAGGGGATGGTGAGGTTCGGGGGATGCATTTGAAATGTCTATCTCTTTGCTTTCGTAACTTCGAATCGAATTATTTGATGTATTTGCAAGAAAAAGGCGGTAGGCGATGTAGAGTGTCGCGACAACATATACAGTAGGGAAGGCGATAACAAGTATTTTGCAAAGAACTTTCATCTCACAGAACTCAAACTCGGTTGGAAACAAACTGTTTACATCCTTGAAGCAGACGATTGTCGAGGTCGAGGAGTAAAATTGCGAAGAAATAGATACCTGGGTGCGAGGCGACAATTGGAAGGTGAGAATGTATGAAAAATTACTGTGTCAACTTCGACAAAGAGAAAAAAATTGTCTTTTTGATCTTTTTTTTTTAAATATTTTCGGGGTGCAGTAGATGAAGGTCGCATATCCGTTTACCACGAATACTCCGCAAAGTCGTGAGAACTAAGAACCTAGTACTAGTACTCCAATATTAGCCATGAGATGAGATGGCTCAACTTCTCTCACAATGATTTGAGCATCCATTGGCACGACGTCGATTCGATGTCGACCGTAGCGATATGTTGCCGATATCGTAAGAGACACAATTCTGTGATCTACGTCGTTTTAAGGTGGTTTGTCAATTTTGGGTATTAAGACGACGAAGATATTCGAATGAGGTATTTGGGCAGGAAGGAGGAAGGGGAAGAGGAAAGAGCGTGAAGTCCATAACAAATCCCCCGTTTAATCCCGACGCCAACGAATCACAGAGGAGCAGCAGAAGATCTTTCCTAAAACAAGTGAGCGTGTGTTATGGATTTAGGCTGCCGCCATCATGTTCTTTCCTCTTCCCCTTCCTGCCCAAATACCTCATTGGAATCGATATTTTAATGCAAGATATGTCGGCAAATTACTTCTGATAGGGACATGTATCCGCTGACCCTCACCCTGGAAAGAACTCTACGCCACAGGACTCTCGCCCAATGTTCAATTTTTGGCCAGTAAACATGGTCGTGTCCTTTTGGACGTGTGTGTACCGCGGTCTCGCCGTGGTCTCGCCTGTGCGCAGGCACTCAGGTGCAGGTGACATCGGCGAGCCGCGTCTGGTCGTCTGATCTCGTCCACATCTGGTCCGCAGACCGCAGGCGTGGCAAGGAAGAAGGAAGGGCGCGGCGGACCCCGGGCTTGCTTTTGTCTTAGTCGTCCGTTGACATGCCTTGACCACGTGATCTCCAGAAGGGCCGAGGACCTGGCTCCGCCGCCGCCGCCGGGCTCGCCCATCTGTGGTCATTGTTCCCGTGCTGAGCAGTGCCGAGCTGTCGCCAGTGCTAAATCCTCCCAGACACCCCGCGACCAGGCTCCAGACATGACGTGCGACGCGAGACTGGAAGATCGGGAGATCCTGACCTAGCCAACAAAGTACCTTCTTCCGGGAAACTGACGTCCAAAGAAGCTAGGAACTGAAAGATTAAATTTATCGAAGTAATTAGACAAAACTTTCCAGAAATTTCTGAGAGACTAGAATATCAATCAAGGTGTCACATGATGACGTCGTCTCCCCCCCCCTTTACTTCTCTCTCAGCTAGCTGCCGGTTCCAGCCCAGACGCAGCCGAGGGCCGCCTGAGCCTGCGAGCAATAAGTCGTAAATCCATTTCGCCCTCAGTCATTCGAAAGGACACCTTTGTTATGCGACGAGCTGTCAACTCTGCCCACCGCAGAAATGAGATGTCGAGTGAATGGGGGACCGGCCGGCTTGGACCAAGCATTTCAAACGGCATGGGGCGGTTTTCTGGCTGTGTCCTGACGGTGTCCTGGTGATGTCCTGGCTGTGTCCTGGTGGTGTCCTGACAACGTCCTCTCGTCCATTTCCCGGAGCTGTTCCTGTTCCTCTCTCTTACAAATTCCTCCACAACTTCGTGCAAAATCGTGGACGCTAAAATGTAACGCAAGGTGGATTTCAGGAAACCTTTTCAATGCCGCAAGCCGTTGAATCCCTGAGTATGGCAAATTGATTGATACTGGTATATCTAGAGGTAAACTTTGCATTTATCTTGGGAATGGTCCGAGGGGTTGGACATACTCTCGAAAGTACGAGTACAGCCTAACAGAAAGTAACTGTAGAGGTAGAAAAGTGAAAGTAAAAGTAGCTTAGCAAAAGTAGCCAAAAATAGCCGAAGCTGAAGTAAAATTGGAAAAAGTAGCCAAAAGTAGGAGAGAAAGTATAGAAATGGAAGTAGAAAAAGTAGCGAAAGTAGCCGAAAGTAGGATTTGTCAGGGGATCGATAGGGAATTTGAAAATGACTGTCTTGTAACAACCCTGATGGCGACGCGAGGGATAAGATCGGCCCATGCCCCTTTAGGCCCTTCGGGCGATGGACTTGAACTTGAACTTGAGCAGGAGGGCGTTCCCTTCCCAAGTCAACCACTCTGGACTCTTCATATCGTGGCGCCTACACTGCCAACACGCAGATAGAGAGCGAGAGAGCGAGAGTCACGTGACGATGTCACACTCTCTCTCTCTCTCTCTCTCTCTCTCTCTC
>CABIKL010001965.1:0-13705 GCA_902196195.1 Aptinothrips rufus
GGAGCTGCAGGGGGCTCCATGCCCCACCTGAGAGGCTGGGCACTCTACTCGGACCCCCTGATTAAGACGAATGCTCGCGGTCCAGACAGACGTGGCAGCCCGGGGCGGCGGGCGGCGGGGTACCAGAACTCCGTCTAGCTAATCCTCACTGGCAGAGACTGAAAATCGGGTGACTGTGGGGGTCAATATTATTCAAAGCCCCGGGGACCGCCAGTACCGGCTAGGTGGCGCTGGTGCTGCCGCTGCTCTGATCTGACCACTCCAGCCACAGGACCACCCCTCCCATTATGTCCTGTCCTACCGCGAGATGCATTCGAGTCCAGGGATTCGAAATTAGAGTAATTCGCGGTCATTAGTCTCCCAACACAGCACATAGGAATGGAATTGCGATGATCGGATGATCTAGTCCTAGTCCTTCCTTGTACTTGGTTCTCTGTTAATTACTGGTTTCGACTCGCACTTTGTTCGCCAAGATGACGGTCTTGGGTTCAAACGTGGAATCCGGCGAATTGTTCTCCCTGTTTTTGTTTCGGCCGCAATCCCTGCAGACCTGCTAGCCTAATTAAGAGATGCAGCGAGACAGCCGTAATAATACCTTTCTTACTGAGTGCCCTGCCCCTGCCGTGGCTTCCTGGCCCGTGAGCAAGCCGCCTCGGCCGGCTGGTCTGGCCTCCCGGCCCGAAGGGGATTAGCTTGTGTGCTTTTCACCCCCTCATCCTCCTTCTCCCCCCGTGCAGATTTTTCAGTCGCGGTCTACTTAATGTGCTCCTCCGTTCTTCCTTCTCAATTCCTTCCCACCACTTCCATTCTTCTTCCGCCATCGTCTTCTGTCCCCCTCTCCTTCCACTTCTTGTCAGGTCCACAACCGCCTTGCGACGTGCCACTTCAGCTGACCGTTTCTCCGCGTTCAGAATCCCGCACACTGGAAACATTTTAGTCGTCATTTTGACGGCAACTCCCTGGCTAGTTTTTTTTTAAAATGTTTTTTACAACAATCACACTAAATGTATTTGTACAATTTTGTGCAAACATTTGTACGAAATGAAACCTTTGTTTTATTTGCACGATTTTGTGCATATTATACGCACACTTTTTGTGCAAATTTGCGTACAAAAAGGAAAAATCGTACAAATGATATGTACAAACTCGTGCAAATTATGAAGCCTAGGTTTAACTTTGTACACAATTTTCGCACAAAATTGTGGAAATACATTTAGTGTGATATGTCGTCAGTCATATACTTCGCATAGAAAATTTTAACCTGTATCACGAGTCTTTCGTTACAGATGATACGAACATGTCGTTTAAATGACAAGGATTTGTCGTCATTTTGCTGAGATGAACACGTCGTCTCTCGTCACGTGACGACAGATTCTTACAGTGTGACTATCCCAGCCCAGCGCGCTGACCTGAGCGGGCACCTCGACTTGAGGCAGCCTCAGCACGGCGTGGCAGAGCGAGCGTTTCGCTCACGTGAGCTGCTGGCTTGTACGACCAGACTTACTCACAGGATAAAGGCGAGGAAAAGGGGCCGGGGGAGAGGGGGGGGGGGGGGGGAGCAGCAGCACGGAGCTGGACCGGGCGAGCGAGCGTTTTACTGTAATGCTCCTTCGTGTTTTCGGAGGAGAAATGGAGTGCACGACTCGACTCTTCTCAACCTCACAGCAGTCAGGGATGACATGACAGCGGGCTCGATCGATAAGATGTAAGAGATGAGCAGTAGAGTAAGCGAACCTATTTCGGATCAGAAACTTATTCGGATCAATCACGTTTTACGACAAACGCAGCCAATCAATGTTTTTTTTGTACTATTTTTTTCTGGAAAGAGTTTGTTGTTCTCTTCAAATTTGAATAAGCACTTGTCCTTTTTGGGGTCCGTTTAAAGTTGCTAGCTCGATTCTAAGTTTTAGCGACTGTAAAAATCACGCCCGACGAATTGCAATTTGCTTAGAGAGAGGTATGAAAAATAGCCTCTTGATTACTCAAAAAAAATTCTGATGATGTCCAATATAGCTTAATATCGTTACCTAAAGGACCAAGACACCCAATAAAACCATCAGGTCTTTCTGGATTCGACTACATTCAAGTTGGTAACGAAAACAATTTTTGCTGATCCCAAATAGGTACCGAGGAACCTATTTCGGATCAAACGCAGACCTTGGCAGTATTTCTTTTGAATCGTGAGTGACTGCAAGCTTTACATAAAAAATAAAAATACTGTAATGTAGAGGAAGGATGAAGCTCTTTAGTCGGTCTCACCGAAGTTCCGTAAGATGCTTATTGAGGGAGTAAGCGTATTTTGAAAATTTGATCCGAAATAGGTTTACTTACTCTACAAATTCGTTTTTAGAGTATGTTTCGCCTTCTTGACTAGTGTTGCCTTAGGTTCGACGGGTTCTTGAAATATTCGTAGGACTTTCCCTGAAACGAAGAACTGAGCTTAGCATCGGCCTCAGGCGATGTCGGCCAGGCCAGTCCACATCACTTCGCTCTGTCTGGATTGTGGGCGAGCCATTGGGGCGCTAAGTACGGAGCGTGCGGTGCGTGTTGGTGCGAGAAAGAGCGCTATATGGTATGGGGCGAGGAGTCGACGGGGTGAGAGAGACAGATGTACACGGCCAGGAGGAGCTGGCTCTGAGACCCCGGTAATAAATAAATACGAGCGGGCGCTGTTGCTCAGCAGTAGAGCTCGGCATAGTCTCGCACTGCCCCTCCCCTCCCCTCCCCGCCTCTTTCTATGCATCTCTCTTTTGTTGAGCGCTTTATTACTGCACTTCATTTGCCGCCGCGCCGTCTGCTCTGCAGGCTCTGCAGTCCGCTCCATTTTGGAGCTTAGGGAACGTACGCAAACCACGTGGTCGGAATAGAGTAAAGGCCCTATTTTGGGCCACTGGCCCTAATTCGAGCCACCGCCTTAAAATAATTTGCTGGCAACTCTCGATTTGCCAACTCGAGTTGCCAGCAAATTATTTTAAGGGGGTGGCTCGAATTAGGGCCAGTGGCCCGAAATAGGGCCATTACTCTATGGACCATCTTTGACACCCCTCTCCGCCTTCGTGGCGCTATTTTGCCTACCTTTCCCATGTTAAAGCATAGGGCCGTGGGTTCTGAGCCAACACCCCCTCCCCTAAATTGAACCACGGTGGTCTATTGTGTACGTTCCCTCATCAAGTTGGCCCCAGCGAGCTGTACCGCACGATGAGAGTAGCGGACGTGTTGCTAATCTTGTCGACAGTCGAATCCCAACTCATCAAACTGGTTCCCCGTATCCTTGGCCCTGGTGTTGACGTTGATGGAAGGAGAGGATGGAAGGCTAGGTGTTCCCTCCCCCGCTCACCCTCATCTCATCGCCCTCGCCCTTCCCAGATACCGCCTCTTCGGGTCGGCGAGGCCAGGCCAAGCGTTACCGTTATCGCCCGTAATTTGTGATGACCCATCTCACCCTGGATCTTCGGCTTCCAACCGACCACTCGATTTTCTCTTTCTCAGAGAGAAGCACGTTTATCTCTCTCTCTCTCTCTCTCTCTCTCTCTCTCTCTCTCTCTCTCTCTCTCTCTCCGCTGCCTGTTGATCTGGAAGCTGCGCCGGAGTGGGGCTCTTCTTGTCTTAGGATGTTTGCGAGCTGGGTCGCTGCTGCGTCGGGAGGGAGCGGTGAGCGAGTGTGCGACTCTCCATATCGCGTTGTGTTTGTTCAGCAGGGTTGTGTTTCGTCAACTTGTCTTGTGTTGTGTTGCAGTCGATCGTGGCGACATGACATGATATGGTCGTCCATCGATCATACTTATCGGTTCGCGGGTCGGGATTGGGTAAACAACGGGAGAAAATTAAACCAAAATTAATTTTTGGCATTCGTTCCGCTACGCCCCGCCCCGCCCCGCCCCGCCCCGCCCCACCGCGCCCCTGCGCGGTGCCACCGTGTTGACGTAGTATGAAAGCCGGGCGAGGATAGGATCTGGTCGTCCGCCTTCTGTTTGGACTGGGAAACAGGTGCGGCCCTTCAGCCGGGGCCGTAGGGCCGTAGGGCTCCGCAAGCAGAGGTGACCCGAGGGAGGGAAGGGAGGTGCCCTTGCTCTCCCAGGCCCTCCGGATGACCAGGCACGCCACCAGTGTGCACAGCTCGGACCTCTCGACCCGACAAGGTGCGGAGCCGGACACGAAAATTGAAAATGCATCTGATTTGTTGTTGCTTCACTTCAACCTCCAAGTCTTAGGGAAGGTTTTCAAAGTGTCTCACTCCGCACGCCGGTCAGGAAGTGAGCCGCTAGAATTCTTCCAATGCGTTAGCACAGCAGTAGTAGCGTATACGTCGGTACTTTAGCAGAAATTTCGGCAACGCGGCACAAAAGGTTTAGAAATTGAGGAGTGTATATATCGTCAGGGCCAGAAGAGACTACGCAGTTGTTTCTGAAAAGGGTCTCTCAGGATCAAGCGTGTACAGTACGTTTTTATTTGCTGTTATTAGGTTCTTCACTTCATTGCGCGCGTTCAGTTCCGTTGCAATCTCACGGGGCATATCGTTTGCCTGTTTCAGTGATCCATCCTTTGAGGAAATCTCTTTTTTTTCCCTCTCTTTAGTGATAAACCTGCAACCTGCAGGTTATTCATTCAGTTGCCAGCAGTACATTCGTAATCACTGCAGCATTCCTGAGTGGATGAGGTTGTCAGGGAGTGGCGTAGCGTGGCGTGTGGGTCGGGGTCGGCCTGCTGATCCAGACAACCCTAATCAGGCCCGGGACGCGTGGCGTAGCTTTAGCGTGGCGTGGCGTGGCGTAGCGTGGCGTGGCGTGGCGTAGCGCAGCAGGGGGAGGAAAATGTTTGGAACGTGAACTATCTGACTCATCACGCTGGCGCTCGGCGTTACGTGTCACGTGACATGCATGCCACTCGGAATGAGAGCTTGGTGAGGGGGAGTGGAGAGTCGGGGGGGGGGGGGGGGGGGGGGGGGGGGGGGGGGGGGGGGGGAGATGATGAGCGGGTGGCGTGGTGCGGGCGTAGGCGGAGAGAGCTCAGTTTGACAATCGTTGTTACTCTCCTCACTGTCCTGAGCAGAGACAGAGAGTTTTTAGTTGCGATTGATACCAAATCCCGTCTAATTAGTATCAATGTATTTCGACTTCTAGGCGTTGGAAAGATTTTGTCATTTAAAGAAAACAGTTCGTCCAGTCCCTCCGGGCATACCACGCTTCCTTTCAGCCCCTGCTGGAAAGCCTCGCTGGAAGCCTCGCTGGAAGCCTTGCTGGGAGCCTCGCTGGAAGCCTCACTGGAAGCCTCGCTGGAAGCCTTGCTGGAAGCCTTGCTGGGACCCTCGCTGGAAGCCTCACTGGAAGCCTTGCTGGAAGCCTCACTGGAAGCCTTGCTGGAAGCCTCGCTAGAAGCCTTGTTGGAGGCCTTGCTGCAGCTGGCCGCGCCGCGCTCGGATCCCCGTCCTGCCCCGGCTCCAGGGTTGGGACCCCGGAACCGCCGGAGCCACACCGAAGAGAGCAGCGCGGCCGGAAATTGCGTCCTGATGCCTGAATCATTTCTTTCCCCGCTCAGTTGCCTCCCCCCCCTCCCCCCTGCTGAGGAGGCTGATGGTGATGGCGGTCATTCTTTAGCAGTCGAGTGGGGCACAGTGGTGCCATAGACACACGCCCGCCCGCTAGAGAAACTCGGCGGAGGGAGAGTCACAGTGAGCACGTGATCTAGTGTCGAGAGTGCGAGCCAGCACTTCTCATCGACGAGATCGGAACATGTTGTCGAAGTTGATGTTTTGTAGAGTTTTGCCGTCCAATCGACGCTGCGTTCATGTCGTCTGTCGAAAGGGGGAACGAACAGAAATCGATTCAATAAGTTGGAGCGAATAATTCGAGTCGATATCGTATCGAGGGTCCTTAGCGCGTCCGCTGTCTTGGCCTGATGTTGTCTGAATCTTCCTGGCCGGATGCAGTCTGAACCTCGAGTCATCGCCATGATGAGTTCCAAGTCACTCTCTAGTTTCCAGTCTCTCTGTGTCCTCCCCTTGCTGGCCGCAGGGCCAGTGATGAACAAAGGGCGGGTCCGCGAGGATCCTGTTGGCCGCTCGCGCGAGTCGGGTCGGGTCCGGACCCGAACAGGGCGAGAGGAGGCGTGGTAGGCTCGGAAGGGGATCTTCTGTCTCGCTCGCACACGGTGACCGGGTGAAGCGGACCCGCCCGTTGCGCATCTATGCGCAGAGCTCGATCTCCTCCCCCTCTCCTGTCCCTCCCCTGCTGTGCTCCGCTGCGCGCGCTCTGATGAAATTCAGAGCTGTGCCATTGTCTCTGTTTGACGTGCTCCATCGGGCGTACTTGTGTTGACCCAGTGTTGACCGCTCTCGAACTTTCATTCGGCGAGATAATACAACGAGTGCCTCGTTGTTGGGTGCATTGCCTGGAAAGAATAGAGAAAATAGCCTTGCTTAATGAGCTCAGCCGTGATGAAAAAATGAGGGTACCTTTTGCTATTGCTTTTCTATCCCAATGCGAATATTCTGGCATCTACTTGTTCGACGCGCACTGCGTAAGGGGGCGTTCATAAATTACGTAAGGCAAAATTGACCGCTTTTTGACCACCTCCCTCCCCCTCGTAAAGACTAAGAACCTACCCTCGACATGCTTTTGGTATAGGGCCGTAAGAAAGGCGTAGACCCCCCCCCCCCCCCCCGCCCTTTAGGAGCCTTACGTGATTTATGGACAGCCCCTAAGAACTGTCTGTAAATTCGAGCACATTTGACATTTCACGGTGAATTTTTACCCCTCAGTCGAAGTGCGGATCGGAGGGAATGCATTTTACACCTGGTTGTACCTGGTTGTGTCTTAGTTTAGCTATTTACTTGCGGCAGGTGCTAATCGAGCTACAATAGCACACAGTTTTCGATAGCTTTTCTTTTGTAATAATTTATTGCCAGCCCGTTGCGGTGTTGCGTATTGACACGCAGAGTGTTTTGGTTTCCGGTTCCGGGCTGGGCTGCTTCCTTTCATCAACACTCGCCCGAGCGGGCAGGCAGCGACTAGCAGCCGCCACTCCGGCCGGTCGCTCGTAAATCCCTGGAATTACACCCTGCTCATCCGCGCCGCACTGCACTGCACCGCACCGGGTCTAAACCGAGCCGACCCGAGCCAGGTGGAGCCGAACCGGTGCGATGCAACGCGGGGGTCTACCCATTTGAGGCCGCCCGCCCTCCCTCGGCACGAGCAGGGGGCTTAGGGACCGTACACAAACCACGTGGTGCAATTTAGGGGAGGGGGTGTTAGCCCCAAACCACGGCCCTATGCTTTAACAGGGGAAAGGTAGGCAAAATAGCACGACGAAAGGAGAGGGGAGTGTCCAAGTTGGCCGAAATTCCAACCACGTGGTTTGTATACGTCCCTGGGTGCTGTGCTCTGGAAGTATATACCTACAGGTCTGTTTGGAGGGTACACCAAAACCACTCGGTAGCAAGTCCTCCGATCCATGGATAGATTCTTCTTTGCTCTTTCCTACTCATCCACACCCATCCCCACTGCCATTTCCGAACCAGTCTTGGCTGACGTTTTAAAATGGTACGTTTTTTACCATCTATATAAAGTGGTAAAGAAAGTATGACTGCTTTCTTAATCGGTAATTTGGGGAATTACTATCCAAAGAAGGTGGTCATTCCCATCTATTTCGGGTGGTACCGCCTGAATTCAGGTGGTAATTCGCGTTCACTGCTTAAAATCAATTACCACCTAAAAACATGGTAAAATTACCACTTTAGATTTAGCAGTGCACACCGCTCCCCTGCCCTCCACTTCCCTATCTTGCTCTGCCCTGCCTGCCCTGCCCTGGACCAGCCCCCCCCTCCCCCCCCCCCCGGTCAGTGCGGAGGGTATCACCAAGGTGCAGTGAAAATCCTCCTGTAGAAGCCATTCGGAATTGCCGGTGCGGTTGGTTCGGCCAGGAGCGCTGGGGCTACTCTCTTCCTTCACCCCACTCTTGTAATCTACGTTTCCTTCCGGAGACCCTATCCTGGCCCGTGGCCGGCCAGCAAACCAATCTCTGCTCCTTGCGTCCCAAACCGTGCCCCCGCTTTATTCCAACCCTTCCCGACACTCTCTCCTCTCCTCTGCTCTCCTCTCCTCTCCTCCCGTCTCCTCTTCTGGCCTGGATTTAAAAAAAATTCAAACTGGACTGTTAATTTGTCAAGGTTGACGTCAAATTTGTCTAAAATTTGTGATAGATATGTCTTTACATTAGCAAATTTACGAGAAATATTGGTAAATATGGGCAAGAATGGCTAAATTTAAAATTATATGACACAGCTACGCTAATTTACCTCGAATTTGCCAGAAATTTAGATAAAAGATGAAGCACATTTGTCTAAATATAACAGTACGGTAAACAGGTAAAAGAAAAACAGGTAATCAGGACGGTAAACAATGTCCTTCGTGGGCCACCGACACCTTTGAACATACGAGGCACACGTAAGCTACAAGCCCTGTTAAAGGGTACTCTAGCAGTGACGGACGTACACGGTACACAGCGCCAGCAGGTACCTGGTGACGCTGTGGCCGACATGACTTATTCATGAGAGTCAACCCGGATGCAGAGTCCGGGCCATGGCTGGGCTGGGCACTCCGGGGGGCTCCGGGGGGCCCGAGACACTTTACACCTGCCGGGAGTGAATCCCCCGGCAACCTGATTAACTTTCAAGCACCCCGTCGCGTCAGGTGAAGGTTCACGCTCAACTCACTTCACACCGAAATCTCTGTACTTTGATTAGATTAATTCTCCCGCGGGACGACAGTTTTGGATAAATGGCCATTATTTATTTTATGTCGTCGAAAGTTTTGGTCACGGCAACAAAATTCCCAATATTAGGAATCAAATTTTGCTTACTTTGATGAAATTTGTGAGATCGTAATGTCCGCTGGAACAGTCTTTCCAGTGCTATGAAAATTTGGAAAATTGTTAAGTAAACCCGGCCTATTACAACACAGTCACCTCGTCATGGCTGCGGTGCTTGTTTTTGTGGTGGGTGCCGGGGTAGGATTTGCCAGAGGGTTAGCCAAGGCAATTTGCCGACATTTGCAAGACTACGCTCTAAGCAAACATTTTAAATAGTAATTTTACTGTCAAGTGCGGCTTGGCGGCTTATTAGGTGCCGCACAGTTGCACGGCCCTGCCCCACGAGATGCAATGAGGGCTAACCTTCCCGCCCGCTGTGCTAACGCAGAGCTCACTGTCCTGGGCCCGCCCCGCGGGACGACACTCCTGGGAAGGGAACGTCGCGACAATTAAGACTGAATTCCAGCCAACTGTCTTGCTCGGTGGACACAGATGACGGTAAACAATGTCCTTAAGCCTGTGCCTGCGAGGCAGCACGGCCCGACGCGACGTGTCTCGAGCCGGAGCGACCACTAAGGGGCCTTGGGGGGCAAAGACGGGGCGGGGCGGGGCGGGGCGGGGCGGCCTCTCAAAGGGCCTACCCCCAGGATCCTGCCTGCCCGGGCCGCCACGTTTCAGCCATCAATACAGCCGGAGGCCCCCGTCTTAACCACACGCCTCACGCCGGAGCAAGCAGCCTACTCTGTTAGTTCAGCTGCTTGTCATACATGAGGCACCGCATGATAAAGTCAGTACGAATTTTGAGATGCGTTACACTCGTGCTATACATGAAGAAATGAAGGAATTCTTAACACGATGACATTCGAACACATTTTCAAAGCATCGGAGAGGGAAAAGCACACTGTACAAAAATTGTCCTGAGTCAACTCAAATTTAAAGTTTTAATTAATACAGCCCCCGAATTTTGCCAACTTTCACAAATTTTGTGTGGCATTCGCGTGGAACAAAATATTCGTTGATTTGAAATCAACTTTTTTAAGAGTACATCTTTTAGCAGTGTCCAGTCCAGCCCGCCCCTCGCTTAGGTTCGATCATCGCAACCAATAGCTGAGCACCAGCGTTACGAGGTCCCGTGATGGTGGGGACTCTCTCCCGCGCAGCCCACAAGCCCCTACTCCATCCACCCCCGCCCCTATCAGTGTCCGCAGGCTAACCTATAGAGACGGGAAAGTGGTGGGCTCTGATCGGGCTTTGCATCTCTCTCTCTTCCTCCCGCCGTAAGAGTTCAGTGAGTGCGACAGAGACAGAAAGCGTTATCGGGCTCTAGAGCCCACCAGTTTCCCGTCTCTGCTAACCTAGGAGACGCTCGCATCCGGATCATCTTGTTTGGGCGGCGACGAGGAAGTTTAGTCGCAGCCACGACCGTGGCTCCATCAAATCGAATCGAGTCTGATCCGGACATTTCATTAAACCGAATTGAAGTGGTGGCGGGAGATGAGGGGCAGCACTAGCTGAAGAAAAGGCGTCGCTGAGGGAGACAGAGAACGAGTTAAACTTAAGGAAAGGATAGGTGATGGAGAGAGATAGGTGATGGGAGGGAAAAAGATAGCTATGAGAAGAGAGGGCTGAGGGAAATAGATAGCTGGGGAAAAGAGAAAGCCAGAGGAAAGAGGCAGACGATAGAAAGGGATAGCTGAGAAGAAGGAAGAGCAGTCGGCAAGGTTATCATCTGTTATCGAGATGGCAAGAGGAGGTAACTTGCAGTTGGTCTCTTAATTGCTTTCGCTATAAGCGCAATTAATTGTTCTTCTGTTCTAACAGTGTGCCTGACACACGTGGAAGATACTCTTGCTTCGCACACTGTGTCGGTGAATTTGTGTTTTTGTTTACATTGTTCTTGCTCCCGTGACATCAGTTTTATCAGCAGACGGGCAGGCGTGGCTGATAGCTCCCGCTTGTGTATCCAGAGGGAGAGGGTGGGGTGGACATGTTGGCCGCGTGTAATGCCTTACCAGTTGCCTATCTTCACGGCGCTGTCGATCATGTGATCCGGCCGGTTACCGTTGCATAGATCCACTACACTTTCGTCGTTATTGGAAGGTATGAAAAGATTGTGTACGACACTGGACAGACCAAAGGGTACTGTCTACACATTCGAGAAGTATGACACGAAGTACGCTTTTGAAATGTGTAGAAACTACCCTTTTGGAAAGTGTGGTTCTCATATGGCCTGTGTTCATGCTGAAATGCAGCGTACACTTTTCAAAAGTGTACTTGTCACCATGCACTTTTAAAAAAGGGCAGTTTCTACACTTTTGTTTTTCCAGTGGGTTCAACCAGTTGAAACACACTACGTTTTTTCGTACGTTCCACTGAATTGAATTGAATCACTGATGTTTTACTGTGCGTTGCCGAGTCCATCGGGCCTGTGATTTCAGTTTCTCTTCACAAACACCTCCCCTCCCTCTCCCCGTGTCACCTCATTGGGAGGTGATATTAATTTTTGCGGTGAATGGACCCCGTAGTCGCGTGTGAACCTTGCGGCTTTTCCCTCTGTAAAACGTGACGGGAATTTAATCAACTATTTCCACTCGTCCAGCAGAATACACCTCCTCCACCTCCTCTTCCTTTCCCCTCCCCCTCCCTCTCCCTCTCCAGCCCGTAAATCTAGATCGGAAGCATGCCAGAGGCTTCATTTGCATTTCAGTCCACCGTCAAATTGGAAACCTAAACGGAGCCAACATCTGCCGCTGCCCAGTTAGTTCGGCTCCGATCCCGGCTGGCCTACAACGCCAAGATAAAAGATGGCGCAGTGAGCAGTGCGCTGAGAATAACAGGTGATGAAGGAATAACTAGGCTCCACCTTCTTCCACATGAATCGTAGCAACGCCTCGTACTCTCAAAGCCTAGTGCCAAAAAAAAAAAAACACGTCTGCTTTGCACGAAGCAATTTGAAAAAGCAACGTTGTTTTCTAGTCTCCGTCCAACCTCAATTTTTTCACAGATTCCGTTTGCTCCTACATCGTCGTGCTTCGAGCTACGATTGCTAAAGACTCGCATTGAACAGAGTTTGATATTCTGAAGGTAACGGTTCGGATAACGCTACGATAAGCTTCTCTCAAAATTGTAGTCCATCATTTGTCTGCGCTGTTTACCTCGCACACAAAACACCAAAACCCAGATTCTGGAGCACTCAACTCCAGAAACGAAGGGAAAAAAATTGGTAGATCATTTTGAAGCCTATTTCAACATGAGCAGGAAGTCACGAGACGAGTTTTTAAATAGGATCTCAAAACTACCTTCAAAATGATTCTGCTCTTGTTTTGTGGGTTGGATTACCGTTGAATCTGGGTTTTCGTTCTCCTGAGCGGCAGCCCAGACGAGCACTGCTTGAGGATGGAGGGTCGGGCCATCAGCTCACCCCGCGGCTCTGATTCTTCTCGCATAAGGCGGCCGGCGATGATTTAGAGGCTCCTTAAGGAGGGAAGCGGTTGGGGTAGGATGGGGGCGGCTGAAGTAGGGGAGCGGGAGTGGGAGAGGCAGAGTCGGCGTTGAGAGGGAGTTAATGGGCCTCCGAGGTGTCGCGCAAAGCAAACCCAGCCGAATCTTTTTGTTGTCATTGCCTGGGACTTGGCGCCGGAAGGAAACCTAAATGATTGTATGCATTGTAAAAATTTGTCGTCACTTGACACAAATTTTGACATTCTCATTTGGCGAGAAATTCTTGTCAGCTAGACGACACGTTCGTCATATAATGACGATAGAATCGTCATATAGGTTCAAATTTGCCATGAACATTATACGAGCAACAAAATTGTTTTGAAGCGACAATGACAACATTATTGTAAAAAGAAATAGCCATGGAATTGGCATCAAAATGACGACTGAAATTTTTACAGTGTGCGATCGGCACTCACGTTTCACAGATTGAAACGAAATCGTTTTACGAGGGGTCCGCAACTTCCAGAGAATCTCTACTCTACGAGGAATGTATTTTGTCTTGGAGTACACTGCCGGCTGATGTTTGGCAGCTGTCTGTGTCTTGAAAGTGGAGGGGCGAACCCATCTCACACGACTGTCATAACACACGCTGTGAAGGTGAAGAACATGCCCTGACAGAGGGTGCATGTAACCTCTTTCTGCTCGTTAGGGGCCGTTCATAAACTACGTGACCGATTTCAGGCCACTTTTTGACCCCATCCCCCCTTACGTGACCGATTTCAGGCCACTTTTTGACCCACTCCCCCCTATGTGACCGATTTCAGGCCACTTTTTGACCCCCTCCCCCCTACGTGACCAATCTAACCTAACCTCACCATGTATTGGGGATAGGGTCGTGACATGAGGCTAACTCCACCCCCCCCCCCCCTTAAAATCAGCCTCGTAGTTTGTGAACGGCCCCTTTCTCTTCTGTACGGGGGAGGAGGAGCGCCCGACGATCAGAGCATAGGCCACCCGCTCAACTCCAGAGCACAGCAGTCCGAGTTGTTGCCTACACTCCCAGGCGCTTCGCTGGTCTTAGCATCGTCGTGATGTGACTTCGGAACGATGTCAGTAGGGCACCGTCCACATTCATTCATTCTCGCTTTGCACTGCCATGCAGATTCAGCACGAACGAATGTATTCAGCTCGGACCGTTGGTTCTAAAGAGTGATTTCACGCGTACTTGGATTCGTATAGGCGTGTTCATCCACGGTACAATGGTGAAAATGCACACCAACAATTTGTCTCCATTTTGTCGGGAGCTAATGTAGAAACAAATTACCTTGTACAGGCAATGCCAGAGCAGGCCGCGCGGAAAGCCTTGTGGTCCAGCCAGGTCCAGGTTGACGTCAAATTTGTCTAAAATTTGTGATAGATATGTCTTTACATTAGCAAATTTACGAGAAATATTGGTAAA
>CABIKL010001966.1:0-13705 GCA_902196195.1 Aptinothrips rufus
ATCTCTCTCTCTCTCTCTTTTTTTTTTCATATTATTCTTTCTGAATTTACCTCTATTTTTAAAACCGAAATGGATAACCCTCCTTTACTTCACGCCGTTTACATCAACCACTTGGTGCAGGAAGCTCTTTGCTTGTGAAGTACATATTACAACCAATTTTCATCATTGGCATTTCACAAAATTTCTTGAATACATCATGTCTTTCCTGTTCATTTTCATGGAATCGTCTAGCGGAGTGCTCCTCTGGAGGTCTCCTCTGTATTGCTTTCAATTTTTTTTTTATTTTTTTTTTATTTCCCCACTTTTAATTCCATTACTTTTTTTTCAGATATTGCTCATTTCCAATCTTTTACCAAGCCTAAAAGAGGCCTTCTACTCTCATAGTTTTGCGGGTGAAAGAAAAACACAAAATGGCAACAAAACAGAGCAGTTTATTTCAGCATCGCTGTAGCTTGTAACAATGTCTTAAACATGTCAAGTATCAATAAACAATTAAATTATAACAGAGAGTAATAAAATCGAAAGATTCCATAACAGGATTACTATCTAAGGTAATCATAACATCACAGCACAGACTTAACAAAAATTATTCCAAAAAATAATGTTGCAACAGTTTTAAAACTTTGCAGTGCTATCAAAATAAAACAGAACTTCAAACACAAAAAGTTATGGCAAAAGCTCTCATTAACGGTTAAGGATGTAAAGACATTGAATTGACAAAGGGCTGATTGGACTAATGGTGAATGTTATCAGACAGAGCTAGATACTCTGTACTCAAACAACAGAAGCGCTAAAACAATCAGAAATGTTTTGGTTTTCATCCCTTGGCTGATCACTTAAAAGAATGCAATAAAATAAATCCTGTTGGTCTACAATTTTTAAAACCGTTTTAGCATTGTTTGGCATTACAGTTAAATTAAAAATAGCAACAATATTTCTCAAAACAATTTTCAACACCATTGAACAGATAATCATGTTTAAAAGAAGGATTGATCAAGCACACTGTGCACATACAAAAGACAAGGGAGTCATTTACAGTAACAGATTCTTCACTTTGTTTTCAGAATATAATAACATTCAGTTACAAATGAATGAGATCAAACACAAAGGTTTATGACTTACTAGTGACATAATGCTGATTCTTACATGCAAGAAAGGATGGTTTCACAAGTACTATTTACTTTTTCTCTTAGATGCCCAGCAGCTTTTAACAAAACAACAACTGGATTGAATTGTAAGCTTTTCTCAGTCAAAACACAGACCATCAGAACCTGGAGATGTTCCTACACTGAGGCTTCAAAAGAACATCTATGGGTATATTTGGGAAAACCTTTTGGCTAGTAGGGCTTGTAGTGTATGAGGCACTGTCTCCCACAAACTCTGACTTCTCTTGTAATATTTCAAGGTTGAATTTAGGCTTAACCTGTTGACAGATTGAAGTAACTATTAATAATACACTGATGAAAATGGAATGAAACTTCATGTGAATACAAATTTTATGGAACACAAGTGGAAAAATGCACAGACCTTAGAAGACTTAATGGTTTGAAGTGTATGGTAAGCATAACATCTGTATGGTCCTGAAAAACAAAAAACATGAAAAAATGCAAAATATTTAGAATTACAACAAAATAGACTTAAATTGTAACCTTTGAGAGACACAAAAAGCAAGATATACAAAGCAGTACGCAACATTTTGTGCATCCTCAGGAAAGGAAGCACACCATACTTTGAGTTTCATGGTTGTTTCATAGAATGGCTGGGTAAGACCCCCGACAACCATCAGCTGCAGCTCTTCAAAACCAGTTATGCATGATGAGTGGGCACATCGTGGCTCTCCAAAATCATATGGTAACTTGAACTCTTTCCACAATGCTGGGGGAAACTTCGTGACAGGTACATTGGACGACGGCACCTCTAGGATCCAACAGTCATCTAAAGTGACATCAAACCCACTTAATGAGGTCATATAAAGTTACAGAAATAATTAAATTTAATTTAGTTTTGGGTATTTAAATCTTTTACAGAATGACAACTGAACTAGTTCATAGAAGGTATTCATCCAAAACGGAAACTAATCATTCCTCGTACCACCACTAGAATATTCTGATATCTCTAAAAAAGAAACATGAGAGATTAAAATTTTTGTTAGTTTATTAGAATAAAAAGAAAAGGGAAATGTACCCACACATTTAAAGCATCAAAGAAAAACCAACCATTTACACAGAGTACCAACATGCATTGATCAGTATCAAAAGCTAAGATGCTTCAAAATGAGAACGGTTTAAACCGTTTCATTTGTCTCCACCATTGCACTCAAAGGAACAGTAGCTTTATGCTTTGTATACCTCGCATTAGAATAATGTGTCCATTACTGCCTACTCAATAAGATTATACTACTCACTGCTTTAAGATCCTGATCTTGAATATGACCCTCATCATCTCCATGGATTACTATCTGAAATGTTTTGCATAAATTCGAGTTATTAAAAAAAATGTATTCATAATTAATATTTTAGCATTGAAGACTACTCAGAAATTAACAGTAAATGTTTCTAGAATTTTCTTGAGTTTTATGCTTTGATTTTTCATGGCCAAGAGACAGTTATAATAAGATTGCTAGGATCAATGTGTGTATTCATCAAACAGTCCCTACATGAAACATGCAGTTCTTTGGGTGACATCAGATTCTCCTGGCCACTGTTGACTTAAGGAATTCACACATGGTGATACTTTTTCTACGCAATACTGATCAAAAAAACAAAAAGCCCTACTTTTCATAACTGCAGAAGTCAACTTTTTAGTAAAATTCTATATCGGGCAAGTTAATTGGAGACACCCACAGCACCCAAGTATGATAACATTTTCTTAATTGTAAGGAAATAAAGAGGTTGAGTAACTTACAAGTGGTGGATTATTGAAACGGTTAAAGCCACCAAAACATATTAAGTCTCCTGTCTCCTCAAGAAATATTGTCTTATGCCAAAACCGACGTAGACAAAATCTTTGAAGATGCGGCGGTAAGGTGTACTTCACTTTCCATCTACTTGTTTCATTATGTGCTGAAACTTTGGCTGCATTGGCTCCATCCAAACTAATGTCCATGAACCAACAATCATCTGGAGAAAAATTTGAGAGTAGAAAAATGCTTTTTAGAACAAGTAATGTTCTGTTAAAGTATGATAAACACTGAATAAAGTTCGACAGTCCTTAGTTAAGAGGCAAAATTCAAAATTCTAGTCTTTTTTTTTAAATTTATTCTATGTTATACTATTGAGCAAAGTGAAAAATTATGTTTACGGTCAACAGACTAGAGGGCATGCATTTCCATTAGCATAGGCACACATACGACAAACAATGGACAAGAGATTTTCATAATAGAGCAAAATAGAAACTCACACAAGCAATAGAGTTAGTATGTTTTTCTATTCTGAATATGCTAATGATCATGCTTAGCATATGTAACAATGGAAATAATAGCATTGGCAAGAAACGCTCATGACACACTTAAACACTCACTTAAAACATTGTTGAAAGTGCTGAATCCACCATATAGCACTGCACGGTTTGGTGATATGAAAGTAAAACTGTGCCAAGAACGGCCAGGAGGAACATATTCAGCAGTTTCATTGATGCTGGAATACAGAAAAAAAATATGATTCAGACACAGAAACGAAACAACATATGATTTGCAGATCAAAATGCTGATTGGGAACAGCATTACTGGAGAGAGTAAATTTCAATTGAATAATAGAGGATGCTTGTCATAGTGAAAAAAAAAAGATTAACTTTATAGCTTTAGAATTTATCCAAATAGCCTCAGTCAACTAAATTTCAAAAGAAAATTCTTTGTAAAATTTTAATTTATTGTAGTTTTAAAAATGGAATTTGTAAAAACAATATACTTACTTTCCACTCCATACCATAGTTTCCATGTCCAAAACATACAGATCATTCTTTCTAACAGTTTTAAGGCGTCCTCCACTAATAAATACATGAGGTCCACATTTGTCACCAGCATGAGCAGCTCTTGCTGAGGGTGGGGTCCCATAAACATATGGCCACTCCCAATGATTTGTTTTGGGATTGTAGCCAAAAAATTGATTATTCCAGGCACTCCCCGTTTCATCATCTATCACAAATTGAAAAAATACATGCCTGTTTGGAATAGGCCCAAAACCACCAAAGAAGTAAAGCCTGAAAAATGTAATAATACATTGACTTTGAAATAACAGAATGGTTTAACTAGATAATTGCAGTATTCACACTTCAGTCAAAAATCCGAAAGTTAAAATGACGATACTCTTCCCAAACCACCGCTCACTTTGCCTCCAAGCACCAGTAGCAAGAGCAAGCCATACTAGCAAAGCTTTTATTTCTCTGAGGTTTCAGAGCTTCAAGGGGTTGTTTGTTTACAAGAAGTATCAAAGAGGATGAAGGCTGATAACGAACTTACTTTCCATCATGTTCCCACCCAACCAGCTTTTCACAGGGCACAGGGGGGACCCCTTCAGGCTTCAAGAGAGTCCACTTCATCGTCAGTAAATTGAGGGCAAACAAATCATTAGTGTTGCCATCAAATTCAAACTCTCCCTTCACGACACCTGAGAAAACAGTTAATAATTCAGCCCCTAGTTACAAACAATACCGCAATTTTAATTTTTTGTTATTATTTTTTTCGCTTCCAAGCTAATGTGGTCACAAAATATCTCACCTCCGAATAAGTAAAGTGTGTCTTCAAGAACTACTCCGCACCCTCCAGAGCTCCTGGGAGGTATATCTCCTTTCAACAATTTTCGTTCCCTGTGAAGAAAAAGAAAACGTTTATTGTGAGCAGCCGTCAGCTATCAATTACAATACAGATTTTCATGGGAGGAAATAAATTCTCACCAAGTTTCTAAATGTGAATTATATTCAAAGAGTTCATCTGTTGCATGATGATAAGTTGCTGTTTCCGCTGGATCGGAGTACTCCTAAAAAATAAATTTTACATTTTAATTATAGCACAATCTAGGTTAAGATCAAATGACAAAAAAAAAGGATACATCATTCCTTCATGTAATTAAAACGAAAACGAAATTCGTTATTTAAAAGACGGCCAGAGAAGAAAAGAGACTAATCTTAAATACAAATAAATAAATAACCTACTGTCATGCAAAAAATTATGATGCCTTAGGTTTGTTTACCATGTATCCACCCCAAACAAGTAGTTTCTCTTTATATGGTACTGCAATGTGGCCTACTCTCTGATTGATTTTCTGGTGAAGTGGCAGTAAATTTGAATTCATGTTACGGCGTTAAATAAAAAATTGTGCCAGTGCAAAACGACAAATTTAAAATGACCACTCGGAACTTGACCCAACGAAACGACATTACCCTTACGCAGTAGCAGAAGACAAAGGCCGTCGTCAGGTTGACAAACACATATTTTTCAAAATAGTCATAATTTTCAAAGAAAAACATATAAATCATGGGCTAGAAAGCTGTTATTATATTTTGAACTTAATAATATTTACTTTTCTTAGTGAAATTCTGAAATTGTATCAGCATGAATACTATTATGCGAACTTTTGAAATATTTTACGTTATACGAATGGTAGAACTGTTTTCAAGGCGGATGGTCATAGACGGGCATAAAATCAGTTTCTCCGAATTATCTCCGACTGATCGCTTGTCTTGAGACGAAGGACAGCATCAAACGTATTTTGAAAAAAAATTACGATTTTCAAACTCTCTATTATCTCTGATATGATTCAAATTGTGATTCACATATGCTGTAGTGGAGCATACCCTCCATCTCACTCCAGCTAGCAGAGGACGGTACGGAAGAACCCCACTACTTCCAGAATCAAAGAGTTATTTTCACTAGGTCATGGCAATGGCAGGAGTTACGAAACACCTTGCCTCGCAGGGAAAGCGAGTTTCGTTGCAGCTGGAAGCATTCTCTCGATGCTGGAGAGTGACCTCTGCTCGCCTGCACACAAGCTCAGTGACAATGGTAGGTTAGGTCCCGGTTTGTTATGTTGTGCTCCCATCAAAATACAGCCCGGGCTGCTTATCATGGGTCATGGGTCAAACTAAAAGAAGCAACGTACATTTCCTCAACTTCCGCAGCTTGGACCGCGCCGGATCGACTGTTTGACATTGACAAAGTTTCTCTGCTCTGCACTACCGATGTCCCAGTCACTCTAGTTCTGTCAAGTAAACGCATACATTCGCGCCAGTCTTCCCCCACACAGCAATTTTTATAGGGATTTCGGAGTAAATAAAGTCTGCTCCGTTCTGTTCATTTCTATGCTCTACACTTGTTCCTGTCTGTTTTGACCTTGCCTAGCAGAATGGTATTCAACAACTTAGTTTATGCTATATTTTGCCTGTTACATATTTTCAGATAGGGCTTTGTGTTGTTAACTTCAAAAACCTGTGAAGTAATTGTGTTTTTATCTTTGACAGGAGGACTACAGGATTGAGTCTGATACATTTGGAGAATTGAAGGTACCTAGTAAAAAGCTGTATGGAGCTCAAACTGTCAGATCAACGATGAACTTTGCAATTGGTGGTGCACCAGAAAGAATGCCGGTAAGGACATCGGGGAATGAGCATGAGCCTTTGTTAGTTTCAATATGATTTTTAAATCACCATTTTGTTTTCTCTTCAGTTGCCAGTAGTGAAAGGCATGGGAACACTGAAAAAAGCAGCAGCTTTAGTAAACAAGGAATATGGACTTGATCCCAAAATTGCTGAGGCCATCAGTCAAGCAGCCGATGAGGTCATCAGTGGCAAGCTGTATGAGGAGCACTTCCCTCTTGTCATCTGGCAAACAGGTTCTGGAACTCAATCGAACATGAACACCAATGAGGTAAGCTTGGCATTCGTTTATTTTCATAGTCTTGATTTATAAAATTCTATTTCAGATATTTTTATATTGTTTGCCATAATTCTGCTAAAAAATTCAGTTTATTTTTTTTGTGTAATGCCTATAGGTGATCAGCAATCGTGCCATTCAACTGCTTGGCGGTAAATTGGGATCAAAAACACCTGTACACCCCAACGATCATGTTAACAAAAGCCAGAGTTCCAATGATACTTTTCCAACTGCCATGCACATTGCTTGTGCTGTAGAAATCAACAGATCACTTTTACCTGCGCTTGAAGGACTGCACAGCGCACTGGCTAAGAAGAGCAAGGAATTTGAAAATATCATTAAGATTGGACGAACTCACACTCAGGTTTGTTTTGCGTTTTAGACTAACTAACTTGCAGTGATCCTTTCTTCTTCTCATTAAACAGAGCTGTAACTAATGAATACAATGCCTTTACTACAGGATGCTGTGCCACTTACTCTGGGACAGGAATTCAGTGGCTATGCTCAGCAGTTGGAGTTTGGAATTGCTCGCATAAAGGACACACTTCCTCGTTTGTACATGCTGGCTATTGGTGGAACTGCTGTAGGAACTGGTCTGAACACAAGAGTCGGGTTCGCTGAGAAGTGTGCAACCAAGATTAGTGAGCTGACAGGTAATATTTTTGCTTGATGTTTATTGATGATTTTTGAATAAGTTTTGCTTATAACACAGTAATTTAATTTTGTGCTCATCACTGTAGGATTGCCATTTGTTTCGGCTCCAAACAAGTTTGAGGCTCTTGCTGCTCATGACGCTTTAGTCGAAGTCTCTGGAGCTCTGAACACATTAGCTGTGAGCATCATGAAGATTGCAAACGACATTCGTTTCCTGGCATCTGGACCACGATGTGGTCTTGGTGAATTGAGTTTACCAGAAAATGAGCCAGGCAGCAGTATAATGCCAGGTAACAAAAGGTTTTATTTTTATAGTCATACATGTATCGATATGCCTGTTTTCTTTCTATTGAACAAGTTAATGATTGTTGTTTTCTACTTCTAGGTAAAGTAAACCCCACTCAGTGTGAAGCCATTACCATGGTTGCAGCCCAAGTCATGGGTAATCATGTGGCTGTCACAATTGGTGGCAGTAATGGTCATTTTGAACTCAATGTGTTCAAGCCCATGATTGTTGCAAATGTACTACGTTCAGTTCAACTGCTTGCTGATAGCAGTAAAATGTTCACCACTAACTGTGTTTACGGCATTGTTGCTAATGAAGAGCGCATTGCCAAGATATTGCATGAGTCTCTAATGCTTGTGACTGCTCTGAATCCCCACATTGGTTATGATAAGGTAAGAACTGCTTTTTGATCCATTTTCTACAAAAACTTTAACTTTGCAAGCGAAGCACATTGCTGGTTTGCTATGTGTTTTCATTAATTTTCATTTCTTTTGCAGGCGGCCAAGATTGCTAAAACCGCTCACAAGGAAGGCACAACATTAAAAGAAGCAGCTTTGAAATTGGGCTACCTAACAGAGCAGCAGTTCAATGACTGGGTGAAACCAGAAGATATGTTGGGACCCAAGTAATTCATCACTCCTGTATCATATGTGCTGTTTTAAAAGACTTTGCATTTTAGGCATTTTTTAAGAAGTGTATCACAACCTGCATTTTGAAAGACCTTTTGTCTGGAAAAGTATTTACAATTCTGCTGGCAGAATCAACAGACTTCTATGATCATATTTGTCCTGTGGAATCAAAGATGGTTTCCATTTTTTAACTGATCTGTCGACTAAGTGATATTTGTGTCTGAAAACTGTAATATTATATGATTGTAAATAGCTGTTGATCTACAATGTAATTAAATATCACCTAAAGCTATTTACTTCTTGTTTATTTACTTATACATTTTTTCTATGACATACATGAAAGAAATACTAGTTTTCATGTGCTTTGAATGAAATGAAATCACCAACTTGAATTCACTAGTTCATTGTGGGGCAACACAGGAGAAAAAAACAGGCAAAAGATTTTAAGCAAAAAAACGAATTGCCTGTAGAGAGGGTTAAAAAGGTGGTAATAAAAAGGAGGCAACCTCAGGAAAATTTCTTGCAAGCAGTTTAATTTTCATAAAGTATATAAACTTTATGGGAGCCAACACGAAGAAATGTAATTCCCATTTTCTTGCTAGTAGTCATTTTGGCGCCTTTCCGCACCTGTGTGAGTGCACGATATACGGAGGGATCGGAAGGGAAGGAGCCACCTGACAAGACAACCGTAGCGATTGGGAGAGAGTGGCCCGACCCCCGGCCACAAAGAAAGAGACGGACTTACATGGAGACAACAAGTGCGAGACAGACAGCTTGCCCACCGCCGCACTACCCCTGCGCGCTAGCTTCGCGCGCCCTGCTGGTGCGTCGCTGGCCTGTCAGCAGGTGTGATTGGAGTGATAGCAGCACTGCGATAACTGGTGATAAGGCTTGATTGGGAATGCAGGCGAAGGGCTCCGCGGCCCCGCGCCGAGCCCCGCGCGCTCCGCCCTGCCTCGCCGGACAGTGGGCAGCCGCGGACAAGCTCGCACTGCCGCCACTGATCAGCTGCCACGCGCCACCAACGCGAGCTCGCAGGTGCGACGCGACCCTTCGTACTGCGACCCTGACCCGCGACCCTCATCCGCGACCCCCCAGGGGCGTGCGACCCCAGCAGCCCCTGGCCGCCACCGGACGCAAGTGCGCCACCGGGCCAAGCCAGGTGAGATTCGAGAGATTCAACTCTGCAGTAAGTTAGCGCAAAGGCTCAGCTAAGAAGCGGTGTTGTCCATGTTGAGCACTAACAGACGCTCGAGCGTGAGGAATCGACGTGACTTCACGGTGCCGGTAACTGCCTTGGGAACGTCGATTGTCAACGGTATGGTGCACTGGCTCCAAGCCTTTGTGTTCCCACCGAGGAGAGCGCAACGCCTCAGTCATTCCCCCGCGCAAAGCGCGGCTTAGTTCGTGAAACTTGTTGGAGTCTCAGATCCCACCCCCCGGGCTCGCGATTGACCAGTGACAGACCGGCTGTCAGAGAGAGGACCCACCAATAACGCGAGAGGATTTCAATACACTTTCGACATGAAGTGCTTGGAGCAACAAGGAGCTGGACATGCTAAGGCGCCGTTAGGCAACCCAATCTACCTCCATGTACTGCGGCTCAGACGCCTCTGAGGTCAAGTTGACCAGGCCGCCACAAAATGTTTGGCACTTGTATGAGTATTCCGCGGTACTTGGGGACTTGTGAGTGCTTTATGGCTCCTGTGAGTGTTTGAGCTCTCTTGGGTGCCACTGTGACTGGGCGTCATGCTCGAGGATTTGAAGGGTATCAGGGAACTCTCGTGGTTTCAAGTACTTTCTTTTTTTTACTAACTATCAATGACTATTACATTATTCGCTCCATCTTTCAGAAACAACAACAAAAAGAAATTCAACTAGTGAATAAATAAGTGATTTCAAATATTTCAATTTTTAATTTAAAAAAAAAAAAGACAGAGAGAGAGAGAGAGAGAGACTGTTTTGAGGGCAGGGAAACCAGAGTTTCACAAGAGACCACGATCAAAAACCTGGGCCGCACAGTAATAGTTATCTCGTCTGTTATCTTGATATCTCTAAGAATGAAGGACTGATAAGAAATTGAATTAATTGCCTAAATGATTTCGCAAAGGACAATCATGTGTTCATATCGCGTCGTGGCATTTCCAAAAAAAAATTGCTCTATTCCTTGGTTAAACTATTATTTTTTTATGATAGATGCTGAGCTTCTAGCTTGTCAAGTTGCTATTCCAGCATCAGCGTTCAGTTCGAATTTGTTTACCGCATTAGAATGTCCACTAACTACGAAAGGCGTTATCAGCGTGAACATTGTTGTTGTCTTGTTCACTGAACAAGACATATTTTCATTTTGAGGGATGGTCATTATGGCGTTGGTGGACGACAATGCCTCAAGCTCGAATTTTGATAGGATGATGTAAAAGAGATGTCTTCAAAAGATCCGGACGGCGTACGCACGACGCACAATCTTCGTTTCGATCGATGTGATAGTGTTTTTAAAAGCAAGTAGCCCACTTGAACAACATATAAGTGGAAACGCTACAGACCCACCGTCCGAAAGTCTCACTCCCCCTCCCCCTCCCCCTCCCCCTCCCCCTCCCCCTCCCCTCGCTACCTGTTCGCCGATGATACGGCCGGCTGTCCTCAGCCCCGCGATTAGTTCGAGTGCAGCTGAGCTCTGCCAACAGCCAGCAGGCCGAGTGCTCTGCTCTCTGCGGACGGGCAGGCGCCTGGAGGCGGGCAACCCATCGAGCACTCCTGCCATGTGGGCGGGTGTCGCCTGGCCCAGCGGCCTTCATGATTTGTCAAGCGAACATTCCGAAACCTCTGAAATGTAATCTTTGAGTCGCAACTAGTAAGGGTGTGGCCGGTGCCGGGAGCTCGGCTCGAGTCAAGTAGACCTACGCCAAAGCTGAGTGGTAGCCGCTAAGCCTTTGTTGGGGGATTAGCGCCATGGAGGCCCTCGAGTCGAGCCTCGAGTCGAGCCTGCGACTCTCGACTCGACGAGCACCGCTCTCCACCGCCCACTCACCCTCGATAGCCGTCGAGTGGAGTCCGTTGCCCTGATTTTCTGATCGTGCACGTTACAGCAACCCCCACTCAGGCGCAGCATCATGTTAACTAGACATGCGGCTCGCAACGCTACTGGCTCACGTTGGACTTCTTGTCTTCCAGGATGAACATTCCGGGTGACCCCCAAGCCTTGGAGCTGGTGTCGCAGCCCGTATACCAACGCGGCTCCCAGGGACAACCGCCGATGCACGAACACCATGCGCCCCACGAGGCCCACCAATCCCACCACGCTCACCAGGCTCACCAGGCTCACCAGGCTCACCACCTCCAACAGGCTCATCATCCAACTCACGCGCACCAGACCTACCAACCCCACCAGGCCCACATCGCCCACCAGCCCAGCCATGCTCACCAGCCGATCCAGGCGCACCAGCCTACCCACCAACCTGCCCACCAGGCCCCTCACGAGGTGACCCACCAGAACGGAGGGCACCTTGCCCACCAGAGCGCTCACCATGACGGACACTACACCGTGCACCACACCGTGTACAGCGCGACCACCAACAACACCGGCGGCATGTACGACGGCTACGACACGCACTGGCACCTCATCCCGCCGGACTACGTGTCGCAGGACGACGAGTACAGGTGAGCCAACCTCCAGCTCTGTTTGCAGCGGGCGCCGAGAGGGTGCGCTGCCCGCCGCCACCCCTAGAGCCCAGAGCAGCCCGGAGAGAAAGTCTCTGGGGCGCTGGGTATGTCCGCATACTATCGAAGGGAGGATCACACAGGAAGTCCGGTGCACAAACTGGTAGCCCGTGGTAGTCCACTGGCAGACCACGGTTCCAGGTGTGCCAAATTAGAGTTTTTAAAACTAAATTCATTGTCATGTATGACATATTGCCTACATGTAAGGCGACAATGTGGGAAGTGAAATGGAAGTCCAAGAAGTCTGGAAGTCCGGCGTATAGTGCTATTCTCTCGAGTGATCTGCCCCTCGAGCCAGGCCACGCGGAGCTCGCGTCTCTGTGCCGCGGCGCGGAGCACTCCGAGGAGAGGGCCGTACTGCCGTTCTGCACGACGGGGCGGGCCCTACCCGGGCCCTCGCCTCGCCGCCCTCCTTCCGGTCAGCGCGAATAGAAGGGGCAGTGGGAGAGGGAGGCTGGGGCAGCCCGGGCCAGCCCGGGGCAGCCCGGGGCAGGGTGCATTGTGTCGGCACGAGGCAAGAAGGCAAGGTAGTATGCATCCGTTGTGTCGGCCTATCCCTACGTCATTATTTTCACTCCGAAGCACCGCCTTTGAATAAGGGTCCGGGCTGCCGCAACGCCCCGCATCGCAGCTCCCCCCCCCCCTCCCCCACACATAGCTGCCCGCCCCTCTACCCGCCCGCGGTTCCCGAACGTGCGGCAGCGGCAGCGGCTTCCAGGATGGAGAAGAGAGAACATGCCCGCGTTGTCATGGGCATTTTATCCGTACATTTCTCCGCCGATTTTGGCCGCGGCCCGAGGTGGGTGGGGGTGGGGAACTCGGGGGTGCTGGGTGCTGGGTGCGACGGTGCGTGGCAACCCGGCCCGGCCCGCTCCAGCCCGCTCCAGCCCGCTCCAGCCCACTCCAGCCCGCTCCAGCCCGCTCCAGCCCGCTCCAGCCCGGCGGATCTGGATGTTTTTATTCGTTCGCGCGATCATAGGATGTGTCAGTGCGCGAAGAATACGACGGGCGGCTGGGCGGGGCGGGGCGGGGTGGGACATCCTCCTGACCCTGCGGGGCGGGCGAAACGGCGGACAAAAGGCACTCTTTTGTTTCGTAATCGGCACTGAGCCGTGTGTGTACATATCTAGCAACACGCGTGTAAGGCTATTCGCTGACAGCTACAGTAAATTGGGGTGACATCAGACTTTACGGGGTGAGTTCGGACAGGGCCTAAACTCACACGGTCAATTCCGGGAAAAATCGAAACGGCGGGAAGAATCGAACAACACGTATTAGCTCAAAGTAATGACTATACCCGTAAGACGAAGGTTTCTCTGAGATCATATCACCCCAGTGGCGCGAATGAATTAAAACTGTATTTTGAACACCCTTCTCCAAAATGTTAGAATTCGATGAGATGGGTCTAGTAAGGGGGCAATCACTCGTCCAAAAAGTGTACACAGGATTTCGGACTGAGGGGATTTCCTTGGATTGCGGGGGATTTCTCGGGACTGCGACGGACTTCGAGGACTGCGAAGGACTGCGAAGGATTTCGTCCGGACTGCGGCAGAT
>CABIKL010001967.1:0-13704 GCA_902196195.1 Aptinothrips rufus
ACGCAGAAGGGAAGGGATCTGCCCGGGAAACACGTTATGTGCAGTGTGCATCGTATGAGAAATTATCCCGACCCAGTGTATACACCTCTCTTTCCTTATGAACGATGTGACGTCACATTGCCTATCGGGAGACTATCAAAGGGCAATGGGTGATGCTAACGTATGAACACATCGTCATGAAGAGACAATGCTGAGGGACAGAGATAATGCGCTAAGACAATAACCTAATTGTTTCAAGAGGAGCTATTAGAGCGCGCTGAGGGCGGCGCGGGGAGCGGGGGCCCGGTCCATTGTTTGGAGGCATCAAGTGGGCCGTGGAATACGGCGCTAACAAGGTGCGGAGCGAGGCAAGACGACGCATGTGTGAATTCTACGAAGTGTCTCTTGAGTCGTGCACCTGCTGCGCGTTTAGAGTGAATCATTTCTTTCCAACCCTGTAAAATCCTCGCAAGAATGACTATCTCCGCCAGCAGCTATCCGCGTATCTTTTTTTTACTGTACAGGAATGTGCATACAGCAATTTACATTGTGGACTGGCACGGGTTTGAACCGTAGGTTTGAACAGCCGTGCGGAGAGTGGAGCGGAAAGACAGCAGGCTGGAGACTTCAACGCCAGAGGCGCACAAGGAACCCCTGCAGAGCCCCTGCCCTGTCCTGCCAGCTGCCTGCCTGCCTGCCTGCCCCCGCCCCGGGCTGGCTGCTCTGCTCTGCTCTGCTCCGAGCGGTGCTCTCCTCTCCAGTCTGGACCTCTCCTCTGGGTCTGTGCTGGGCTGTGCTGGGCGTATGGCAGTGCTCTGGTCGCCCACGTTATCAGGGGCGGGTCAGAGAGGTCCGTGCCCCCAGCCCCCCCACCGCCCCCCTTCTCCTCCCCTCCCCCTCCCTCCTCGATCGTAAAGCCGGCGACGGACGGACACTCTTTGTGACGCGACGCGCTCCAAAACCAGATTTCGCCGAATTAATTAAACGTGTTTTGCGCATCGTATCACTCACAAACACAAGCCCCTCTCTCTCACACACGCGCTCACACGTACTCACACATGCGCGTCGCTCTAGACTTGCGAAAAATGGAGCAGTAGTCGAGGCGACTCGCTCTAACGGTCCCATCGCGGCGATCTAACCGCGGGAGCACTGAGGCGCCACGCCGCGCCGCGCCCCGCCGCGGCCCGACCAGGACGAGGGGAGGCAGATCAAATCCTCGGACCCCGTCACGGTCCTCCACGCTCCTCCACGCTCCTCCACGCCCCGCCATGACCCGTATGTTTCCTCTGCGAAATATAACTGGCAATCCATCTTTCTCTCGGCTCTCCTGGCCATTGCCTTCCACTGTAGTCGAGCTCCCTCCCTCCCCTTCCCTCCCTTCGCAGGCAGAAAAATTGTGTGGCTCAATTTCTTGGAATGCTCTAGCCTTGCTGCTCAGCAAATTTGTTTTTTCGAGTTTACATCGTACTTTGCACAACATCACTGTGAGAAATGTCATGTCAAATCTACCAACTTTGGCTGATTTAATCTTACTAAGCGCATGATTTAAGCAACTTTTTGCTGAATAATAAGCTCAAGTAAAGTATTGACAACCAAATTTGGTCGATTTGACATAACATTTATTTAAAGTGATCGATCGCCAGGAAGCTATTTGCAAAGTGCGCAAAGTTCATCCTTCTGAGATTTGAAAGTTTTGTTCAGTCTGGTGAAGTCTCCGCTGAGAGCGACGGCGACGTTTGACTCTTGTTCTTTGTTTGCACCGCAGAGCAGAGGGTCCCTTTGTTTGTTCGAGGACCAACAGGAGCAGATCGCTTGTGAACGGATGAGAGGTTTCTGCCCCGCGCTGCTGCGAAGTCCCTCCCCCGGCCTCCTCCCCGCTGTCCTCCGCGCCCTTCCCTTCTGATCGCTCTTCCGTACCCGGACTCTGCCATTTCGCCCCACTCTGACCACGCCCGCCCCGCGGATACCCGCCTCCCCGCACCGCACCCCGCTCCGCGCAGTCCCGCCCAAGCTCGTCCCCAGCCGCGCCCCGCCCCACCGCGCGCCACCGCGCCATACCGCGCCCAGCCCCGCGCCGCTTGGCAAGCTTGTCAGTCCGTGCCGTGCCGTCCAGTCGAGTCCAGTCCTTAACCTCGCCAACACGGGCGAGCACAGGCAGGCAGGCCAACCAGGCCGTACTGTATGCTCTCGAGAGCTAGGGCCGAGCCGAGCCGAGCCGAGCCGAGCCGAGCAGTGAGTGTTTGTTTGTGTTGGTGACCATGGCCGTGTTGCGGTGCTTGCAGTGCGCCCTGATCGCCGCCCTGATCGCCCTCCTCCCCGCCTGCCTGGCCAGCGACAAGCTCCCCGACGACTCCTCGCTCACGTGGGTGACCGACGATGCCGTCATCGTGGAGTCGGCAGGTGAGTCGACGTTCGACGGCGAGCCCTCCGTGCATGAGCAGATTGAAAGGATAGAACTTGGCGTCGGCCTGATCGTGATTGTGGCCTCTCCCCGCCTCGCCTCGCCCCGCCTCACCCCGCCTCACCCCGCCCCGCCCCGCCCCGCCCCGCCGCGCCCCGCCGCCTTCCCTTCCATTACACGTTGCGGTCCCTGATCGTACCGATAGAATCCTGATGAGGACACCATATCGGAGCGCTGATCCAGAATCAGGGATCCTCTGCATCCAACGGGACGAGTAGAGGCTGCATCGCGACGCATGTGCAGCCGGCTGCAGCGGGTCAGAGCCCTGAGAGGCTGCGGGAGAGTGCAGCTGGACGCATGCCGCTCCCTCACTGAGCACCCAGCACCCGGCATCACCTGGTTGGAGGTGTGAACTCCAACACCTGCCGCGGGAGCAGCAGCAGAGGCAATAGGTCGCAAAAAATGAGCTGATTGTGAGCAGCATTTGAACACTTGACATGTGACGGTCAACTCAAGAAACTCTAGTTATGTCTAGTCTGTCGACTTTAAGGACTGTCGAGAGAAGTTAAAATCACAACAGAGAGCAGAGCAGAAAATTTGACGACATCGATCGAAAGCTCCGAGACTACTAACACGCATTTTCCCCAAAAAAGATTGTACCGAAAATTTTCACTTGCAAGTGCAACCATCCACACTGTTAAAACCTTCAAAATAATTTCAAGCATACGTGATACGAAGAAAATCCTTTTTAGTACGAAGAAAATCCTAAGTGCTTACGAAGAAAATTCTTCGTAAGCTTACGTATGCCTAAAATCCTTTGTAAGGTTTTTTTAGTGCCGTTTCGAAAAGTTCTCGTCTCGTGAAGAGCAGAGCATGCCGGGTGGCCGGCATCACGCCTCATGCCCCGTGTCGTTCATCAGCGAAAGCGTAGCAGGCATGTATTTGTATTCATGCCAATGACTCACTCAGAGTCCCGACGCCCCGCGCCCCGCGCCCCGGCCCTCGCGCAGAGATGAGCAGCGGGCAGGTCGAGGACGATGTATCTCGCTCTGTCTCTCTCGCTCTCCATACTGGCCGCATCGCTCTGTCTCACTCCTCCCTATTGGACCTGACACGACCCGCCCGTTGCTCGTATCAGTGCCGGCTCCGGCTCGGCCTGCCCCGCTGGGCAGGCCTATACGTGCGTGTAGGGAGCTTTGCACTGAACAAGTTCAGAACGACATAAGAAGCTGATTTTACCAGGGTTTTGTTTCTCATTGGATTACTAAACCAAGTTTTTCTTTTGAAAAAGGACAGGCGCGTACATATTCTTTCTCACCTTTCTTTTTTTAACACTTTCTCTTATTGTCACTTCCATTTATGAATGCTTTCTTACGCGATGTCATAATATACAAACCAGCCATAAACTGACGGGTGTTGCCATGTTGGCAGAAGTTATTTAGGGTCCTCGGCGAGATACTGTATAGCTCTATCTTCCCACACGTAGAAGTAAGTAAAGTGATGATAAGGTTCTAATGACATTCCTTTACCACAGCCAAAATTTACTTCTTGTTTTCGACTTCCTCTTTTTGATCAAAATCTCACAGAAAAATCAAAACTTTAGGTAAAACAGTACCTCCGATATTTTTTTGAAAGCCGCTTTGAGATCCATTGGGAAAACGCGTTTCGTAACTTCCTGGTCATTTTGGGATGGATCTGAAAATGCCTTCTAAATCTTTTTTCACCCCCTGGCTGGGTTGGCGTAAAATCGGGGTTTCGGTTTTCCTGTACCGAAGCGAGGGAGAAGACTGATCATCGGGAAGCCCACGGTCCGCGGCCCGGCCGGTCCCTCCGGTCCAGCCGACAGATTCTAGAGTTTGCTCCAATTAACAGCTCGTTATTACTCATTGGTCATTCTGGAATGCTGATCGCGCTGATCTGTCGAGGCGCGCGGTGAGGCGGTGGCGGGCTGGCGGGAGGTTTTGGCAGTGTGCGGATCGCGGTGGGGTCCTAACATCCTCCTCCCCCCCCCCCCCCCCCCCCCCCCCCCCCCCCCCCCCCCCCCCCGGTACCCTCCCCTCCCCTGCCGCCTGCCAGTACTACTGCCCACCACTGCCAGGCCGGGCCGGTCTGCCTGCCAGACCAGAGCGATCCGTTAAGCATTCCATAACGAACCGGCCAAGCCCTCCAAGTGATCAGACTTTGTGTGCTCGATATGTTGCACGTGTTGCGAACTGGCGGCGCGCAGGGGACTGGCGAGCCGTGTCAGGGTGTGCTCGGCGTGGATCTGGTCTCAGCCAGCACCCTCGTCTGGGATGGGGTATGGTAGGATGGAAGACTTCGAAGGCGAAGGGACCAAGGGAAAACAAACAGTGGTAGTGGTCAATCATAGCAGAAACGCATATTGTTGCCATCTTCTCCCTCTGCCCCAGTGTCGGCTGCTTTTGGTGCTCCTTTTTTTGTATAGACAATAAATATCGTCGAAGTACACAGAAAATGACCAAGAGCTATTTTGTTGTGCTTAAAGTAAGTTTGAATAGTCGCAAAAATTTTCGAGTTACCTCCGTATTCACAAATTTGTGCTTAAATCCACGGCAAAAACCATCCCCTGAAATCCAAGGATAGGTAGATGACTTCAAGGGTCCTTATGGGCCTTAAAGCACAGACGCGTCCTTGAAATCCACTTGTCCTTGCATTTCAAGGGATGGTTTTGGCCGTGTCAGTAGTGTACAAAGGTGAGCCCGGCATAGAAAGCGATCCTTTGACATCAAGTGTGTACTGCATTGAATGGCGGAAGCCAATGATGTTCCTCGGGGCGTCTTGGAGCTCGTGGTGACGACACTTTCGTCGCGCGTCGCGCCACTTTCCCTCTCACTCCGTCCTTCGAGCGCCAAGCACAAGGACAAGGACGGCACTTGAACCGCATCATCCATCACCACCACGCCACCGCGCGCCAACCCCAACCCCACCCCGCGCTTCCCCTCCGCGGATCAATGTCTGCTTAGGTTAGGTGAGGTTAGGTTAACTTACAGGGTTGCCACATGTCAGTAAAGTCAGGGAAAAGTCAGGGAAATTGGTATGGTCTGGAAAAGTCAGGAAAAAGTCAGGGAATTCAACTTCATGTCCGGGAAAATTCTCAGAGGCAGCATCCAATGCTTGATCCGGCTATGATGCCTTCATTTCTGCGCCTAAAGGCTTGGTTTGGGTTGTTGAGAGCTTGGGGCTCGGAGTTGTGTCCATACTCCACGAGGCGGACAGACACCTCATGTGACGGTGATAAGCCCCACCAGGCATAACAACTCGAAAATTTGGAAGATTTTCGTGAGCAGTTCGATGGAATCGTGGAACTTGTGTACTTTTGTTGATACATGTCTTAGAGGCGAGGGGCAGATCACTTAGGAAGTCAGGTGTACTAATTTTTTGGTAGTCCGTGGTGGTCAACTGGAAGTCCACGACTCGAAGAGTGCTGAAGTAGAGCTTTTTGCCTAATTCCGGGGATTATGTGTTGCTTATTGCCTACATTTAAGGCGGCGATCTAGAAAGTCCGCTGGAAGTCCAAGAAGTCTGGAAGTCCGGTGTACAGGATTCCCTCGAGTGAACTGCCCCTCGATTTGAGTCAGCTGTTCAGGTGACACAACAACAAAGGCGCCGTAGTGGCTGCGGAATGTGATCCCTGCCCTGGGTGTCAGGAAATAACCGGTCCACGGAGGAGTGCGCGAGTATAGCAGCGAACCGCTCAGCAGACTCAGCTCCCCCCTCTCTCCCCGTGCCCCCCCTCTCCCGCCAGGGCGGCTCGTGACTAACGGTCGCTGATTGATGTTTTGCTCTCGGCGCGGCGTGGGATGCTGCCGAGGATGTTGCCCGGCCGCCATCCTGCATGACGTCACGGTGCACCGCGTCGTGCCGGGGTGGAGGGCGTGGTGGCGGGAAGAGGGTCGTGATTTGAATACAGATGCGTTGGCTTGAGACGGTGCGATCTATGTATGACCGCTGATATCATCTGCATGAAATCGGTATATCATCTCATCATACACGTTACCGGGCTATGCACTTTTCTGTAAATAACTACGCTCGTCTACACACTAAATGCTAGTCACTTTTTTGTGCGGACATAGTAACAAGTTTAAACATAACTAGAAGTAGTAACAATTTTGTACTACTTAACCACACAATTTTTACGAAATTGTTCCCACATCGTTACAAAATTGTAACTAATTCTAGTTATGTTTAAAATTGTTGCTAAGTCCGCACAAAAAAAGTTACTAGACATTTAGAGTGAACGTACTTCATACGCACATTACGTTCAACTTTCTACGCAACTGCGTACAAAATTGTTCGTAACTGCGTACAAATTTTGCAGGGTACTTGTACGTAAATTTACGTACGCACGTAAATGTCCATAAGTTATGAACAAAAGAGCACACAACCCGTTAGCGAGCTTGAGTTGTGGCTCGGTCAGGGAAGTCGAAGGTCCTAAAGAATATTCATCGTGTTTTCCTTGTTTTCTGAACCCTGCCATACTGTGAGCGGCGAAAGTAGAATGTGGTATACGCTACGCCAGGGGCATAGTAGGATGTTTGCCAAAACGGGACGTGCGGGACGGGTCATACACACGCCAGTGAGTCAGTGCAGGGTACTTAGTGGCCGCCTCCTTGCTCTTCCCTCTGGCCCGTGGTCCACACTGTAAAAAGCCTTTACGTCACTTAACGAAAAAAATTAGCGATGAAACTTTCATTCGGTCCGCTTGATTAAAATGCTCCTCAGGCTGATGATGTATTCTCCAATTGACAAAAAGATATCGGCCAGAAGATTACTCAGTACTCGGTTGCTTTTTTACGATAAAAACTTTCTTCGATTCCTCACGACACAAAATTGGCTAGTTTAGTCTACATCCGACTGTTTCATCACTTGACGACAATTTTTTTTTACAGTGCATTGCTTCCTGGAGCGGGATCGCGCGGAGCAGCCTCCGTTCCATTATCGTGCCTTATCAAACACGAATGTACGCATACTGTACAGTGAGTCATAAAGCCTGGCTAGGTGTGAGAAAACTATTTGTGCATGTAAAGGACTGCAAATAAGTCAAGTAGTATCTCGTTAGAAAAACACAATGCTCTCTCCAGACGGTCGATGTAAAATAAGATAACATAATAGGCAGCGTATGGAAATCAGACACAAGTCTGCTGGCTCTCGGTCAAGGCCTGGAGGAAATCCTTTACGCATGAGAGAACAGTTGCATTCACTAGCTCAGCACTAGCCCCTCTTATCAGCTGAAGTGTTAATTGTGACCACAATTCCTGCTTTTTCGAATAATTTAATTGAGGACGATAACAACGAAACATGTGAACGTAAAAATTTTGGTTGTCATTTTGACGATGACGACAGTTCCATTGCATTTTTTTTTTACAACAATATCGTCATTTCCGCTTGATGACAATGTCGTCACTCATACTATGTCCATAGCGAAATTGAACCGTTCGATTCTCATCGTCACATATGACGAACGTATAGTTTAACTGACAAAGGTTTGTCGTCATTTTCCTTACAGTGTAACGTCAGAGAAAGTTTTACGTAGCCTAATTTTCTGGATAAATTAGTTTATTTTCAGGACCATGTTTCTTGGCGTGCTGGAAGAGCTTTCGCAGGACGCGACCGCGAGCTTAGACTGGAGCAACTAAAGTAACTTCCCAAAGCCATTAACACGTTCAAGGCCGGAGTAATAAGGCCCGGCTGCCATCACCCTGTCCGCCTGTCTGCTTTAAGGACGACTAAATAGGACGGAAGCAATACTTTGCACAATCGGACGTAATGTCCCTCTCCAGGGTGATGAGACGAGCCCGGGGCGAGGTGGGGGCCGGGGGGGGGGGGGGGGGGGGGGCACTGCTCTGGCCGTTATGAAATACTCACAGCTTTGCTCTTGTCGATGACACAGCCGATAAAATATTGATTGCACTGTAAAGAATCAATACTCCCATCGCGAGCAGAGAAACTAACAAATCTACTTGAGGATCTGACCAAAACAAAATGTCGAAGACATCGATTTTTTTTTATATATCAGAGGAGTGTTTCCTGTCTTAGCTTATGGAGGCCGGAATAAGGGTTTGTGAATTGTAAGCTGTGAGTGGAGGCAATCTAGGGTACGTAGCAATATATATATGCGAGTACAACGGGCCAACTTCTGAAGCAATTCAGTAGTCTGACATTCTTTTGAAAAGATTTAACTGGTGTAAAGTCGAACTACCCTGTATCCGCCATACTGGCTTAGGAGGACACGTCTTGATGAGAGTGTCATCTGATATTGACGTCATGGGTTCCGAGCTCAGCAACAGCGTTATGTTCTTATGTTTACGATCTGAGGCTAGTGTCAGCCAGTCATGTAAGTTAATCGTGCGTACGAAATTTCGCTATTTTGTTAGAAATAGTGATGTTTTCCTTCGCTTTCGAAAGAAACCGGAGCTGCGTAAAATTGTAATAAACAGACTAAAAACACTAATATTTCAGCTGAATTGTTGATTGTATTGCCAATAAAATCAATGTAATCATGAAATTCTGTGTATATTTTTTGGTCGAGTGACTGACCTCTCGGATCCTAAATGTCTTCGGACATGCAATTGAATCGCGACACCCGCGGGACTTGAGACCTACCTACCTGTCACGCGTCACGGGACGGGTCACGCGTCGTGTCTCGCGGAACCCAAGACTGATTCCTGTCTCACAGGGTCACCGGACCAAGAAGGCGTCCGAAACAAAACTAAATGCGACTCGAGGAAATTAAACGTGCTGATGAGGTTAATTCACAGTCCAATGCGCACCGCGACTGCACCCCAGCTTCCTCTCTGACAGCGCTGGGACATGGCACGGCATTGAGTGCACGCACTGTACATTTTTTGTCATCAATTGATGAAACTAGGCGGTTGAAAAATTAGCCATGTTTGTCTCGACAAGAAATTGCGATGAAAGTTTCTTTATCAGAAAATAATAATCGAGTGCCAGTGTGGTTTTGATCGAATTTCTGGCCGATATCTTACAGCTATCTTATGAACATATTATCATCGGTCCGACAAGCACTTTCGTCAAGCGGCCAATCAAAGATTCGACGCTAATTTTTTCGTTAAATGACAATTTTTTTTCACCACGCAGCTATACCAAACGTTTAAATACATATTAACAGAGCCGTCTCAAAGAGCGCGTCTGCCGCTCTAGGACCGCATTTTTTGAGATGGACTGGAAGTTCTGGTGGTCTTTTTTAACGGGATTTTGAGGTGAAGAGCACGTGCAATATGTTCCTTGCCCCCCCCCCCCCCCCCCCCCCCACGTGCACCCCCGCTCCCGCCCTTGTCTGCCAGCACAGTGTACTGACCTAACAGCAGCAGCATTGTGGGTGACGACAGTGATTCAGCGTGGCGTGGCGTGGCGTGGCGTGGGAAGGTAGGGCTCGGCACTGTTGGGTGCCACTGGTCGCGAGGTCACTCCGGCACTGCCTCGCGGGGGGGCGCACAGTGGCGGCGCGGCGTGGATGAGTCGGGAGCAGGGTGAACGAGGCGTCAAGTCGAGCTCCTCCAGCTTTACGTCGAGACGCCGGCCGGCCTGCGAGGCGGGCTGGAGCTGGAGCTCTCCTGGAGTAAACAGCTCGGCGCGCGGCGGGCGCTGGACTGGACTGGAGTCGACTGGAGAACCCAGGACGAGCGCCGGCTGACCTGGTGCGGCGTGGCGTGGCGCGGCGTGGCGTGGCGTGGCGTGGCGTGGCGTGGCGTGGCGTGGCGTGGCGTGGCGTGGCGGGGCGGTTAGACGCGCTGGAGCCCAGCACTCTCCAAACGACGTGTTCATCGCGAGACGCTCGGAGCGCCCCGCGCCGTGTTTTGAGGGGCGCACACGGTCATGGGCGAGGGGCTGGGGTGGGGGAGGAGCGTCGCGACGCTGGCGGCGGAGGGAGGCGCCGCGCGCGGGGTATCGCCGCCAGGCCGGCAGCAGCGCGGCTCCCACCCTCAGTGACTCGCTGGCTCGCCCCGCCGGCTGTTGAAACGCTCGGCAAGCCCTGCCGCCCCGCTCGCCATCCTCGGCCGGCCACCACGCCGCGAGGACCCACCACGTCGCGAGCGTGTTGACGCCGCGCCCGCCCCACCGCGTCGCGACGCGTCGGCGTCCGCCCCACCACGCACAAGGAGCCTACTGCTCCTCCGGATAGTTGGCGTAAGGCGTGAACTCTGAGAACTGTGACTAGTGCTGCATCCCCGGCACGCCGGAACTGTCAACAGCACTACTCCCCGCCGCACATTAAAGGTTTGTGTTTGTGCTGCACTGCCAACAGTGGCTTCCGCGTTCTTTCCTTTCCTTTTGATTTTTTATTTTTTTCCAGTCTGCCTTTATGAAGATCGTGGCTTTTGATGACAATTTTAAACCTGTATTATTATTTTTCAGATTTTTTTTTCCGAAAAAAAAAAGAAGGAATTAATTTTCTGCAACCTTAAAACTTTCTCTGTCTGAAGCTAGTTTCTACTTCTGTCTTGACTTTAGTAAATTAGGAAGACTGTTTTCTAAGTATGGTATCAGAAATACATGAGGTCTGCAAATGCGAGCCCAAGTATGAGGATGAGGGAAGAATTGACTCTATAGTACAGAGAATGTGCTTTTCCTCGCGTCTGGACAAAGACCTTTTAATCTGTCGATTCGGGCCGTAATGCTGTGTTGAGTGCACATTAACAAAATTGCGAGATTATGTTTGACCAGAGCTAGGCTGAAGACCCGTCAGTTAAGTTCCAAAGATGTTTTCAAATTCAAACGATTGACGGTTCAAAGCAAATAATACTGCGAAGTAGAAATATTAAGCCGAACATCAACCTCGAGTTCAAAATTACACAAATGTTGCCAACCAAACACAAAATGGGAAAGATTAATGGCGTAACGGGTTTCAATACTTGTAATTCTTGTTGAGAGTGAAGAAGGAGTACAAGCTGCGACAGACTGCTGACATGATGACCCTAAACTTCATCGCGTCTAATATCCGCTTCAGGCGGCCGGCGCCACCTCTGGAAGTGTTTCTATCCTAGTTGCTGCTGTTCTCCCAGCAACTCTTCCTGCTTCCTTTCATGAGTTGTGGATTATTATGATCTGTCTCCTCACCAGTCGTTGAGTCGAACTCGAGCGTCGCGCCGTGTTTCTGAGCAGAGTGGCAGCGCGCCCCAACCACCCTCTGCCCGTCTCTCTCCCTCCGTCGGCCCCGCCGCTATCTCTCCCTCTCCCTCGCTCGCTGGGAAGCTGGTGTTAAGCAGTGAACCTGACGAGGAACCTCTTTATTAAAAACTTCGCGCAGGTCTTTGAGATTTTCCTATTAACGGCGCACTGTCTACTGTTTGCTTTTTTTATTTTGCTCTTTACGTGTCTTAGACGCTCGTCTGCTCTTGCAGGGGAAGTAGGAGGCTTATCGCATCGCAGGGCTGTTGGCGCACAATGGACGTCCATAAATGACGTAACAGAGTATTCCCCTGAGGTGGCGGGTCGAAGTGAGCGATTCACATCCAAGTTGCTATTTGCTACGTGTCGCTCTTGGAGTCCAAAGTCCGACGCCTGATGAGCCGATGTCCTAAGCTCGGATTAGTTCGTCCACTTGGAGTCCCGTTGGTCGAAGGATGCCCTGATTGGGTCTGGATGGAGGGGGTAGCCACTCCCTTTGCCCCCCCCCCCCCCCCCCCCCCCCCCCCCCCCCCCCCCCCCCCCCCCCCCCCCCCCCCCCCCGGCCGGTCCCCTCTCGCCCGGAGCTTGCCTTGAGGTTGCCCCTGTTACCTAACCTAACTTCCTTGATAATCCTCGTTGCTGACACGTCAGCGTTTGTGTGCCCTGCCGGCCACAGGCTCTGCTTCCGGCAGCTCCGAATCTCAAGTCCGATTAGAACGTGCCTGTCCGGATTGGACAGGTTTACCTGAGCTGCTGACGATGCCGTTCACCTAACTCGAAATGCCTACCAAAATCATATCACTGGTCATCGTAAAGTGACCAGGCATAACTAGCATAAACGTAAACCATTCATTTTGCAAAATTAAGACAACAATTAAAATGAATGTTCTGAAAATAAATCGAAATGATGCCATATTATCAGACGGCGTGCACAGCGTAAGTCGCTCACGCGGTGCACTGCTGGCACTCAAGACGAGAGAGAGCTAACTATCCATATCCAGAGTAAGCTATGTGGATGGTCAAGCTGGCTGTGATATTCTCGAAAGGGGGCACTGGAGCGCAATGATTGGACGACGAACCCCTTCATCGGATTATGGAAGATTATAGTGCAGATATGTTGGGTAAAGAGATTGAATGTGCAAACTGAAGATTATTCGGGTGGAACCTAGTCCAGCCTAGAACGGCTTTTGCTAAGCTTTTGCTTCCTTGTTTTCCATAGCCGCTATGTGCAATTCATTTTACAAAGTTCTAAACTGTAATCGACAATATTAGAGACCGAACACTGAAGAACCTTGTACCCTAATTTTTCAGTACCTCCTGCCATTCTAACCCCTCCTTTCTGCCATCCCATCCTGCTTCTCTCCCTCCTCCTCTCCTTTGGAGCCCGGCCACACAGACATCCCCTGTTGGCGTGGAGGTCAGGGGCAGGGGCGGTCGGTGTGCTGCGGCGGTGGCTGCCAGTTCCGTCTGCGTTATTTAGTTCTGTGGCGGAAAAATGTATCTGGTAACGCCCTTTGCTGTGCTGGCCCGCGGCTGCGTAGAGCTCCGCGTTTAGCTTGCGCTTCTATGAGTCTCTCTCTCTCTTTCTCCACCCCTCTCCGCACCTGCTATAAATGTTCTGAATGCTTCGAATTCTAAATTTTTAAAAAATGCACGATGGAAATTAGAACGAACAAATGCGATACCAAACAATTGCTCATACCTACTAAAACTTACTTTCTCGTCATTGCGGTCTGAAAAAAAGAAAGCTTTTCACGCTCCTCCTACTTTTATTTCTTTTCGTCTGCTCTTTGATGATGGCGCCTGTCGTCGAAACTCAGCAGTTGTAATACCGGCTCATTGTGCAGTAACCAATACCTTCTTACCCGTCAGGTGCTCCGGCCCCGCTGTTCAGCTTGTCTTCCGACTCCTGCATGCGGACGGGAGGGGGGGGGGGGGGGGGGGGTGGGGGGGGGGGGGGGGGGGGTCGTGTTGTGCACTGCGCTGCTCTCTGGCCGCCCCTTGGCTGTGCCCCTGGCCGCTGGCTCTGACATGACGCCGTGACTAGAGCAGTCGGAAACTGCGCATGAAACATAGGGAAGTTCGCGTGGCTCTGAGGATCGCAGGTCATTGGCCTGCAGCGCAGCACCCTCAATGAACTTTGCGGGGGGGGGGGGGGGGGGGGGGGGGGGGGG
>CABIKL010001968.1:0-13700 GCA_902196195.1 Aptinothrips rufus
AACCCCCCCCCCCCCCCCCGGCCCGCTTGTCGCTAGTAACGTAGTAACGCAGCGTTACGGTGGTCCGGTCCCCTATCCCCCTGAAGTGCGTAACGTATTTTAATGGACGGCCCACAGGCCCACAGAGCAAATACAGTGATACAGTGCCCTCATGAACTCAGCGTCCAGCCAGCCAGCTGTAGCGGGAGAGGAAACGAGAGCGACGTGAAGTCTACAATGCTTACACCCTTGATTTGATTTGATTCACTTCCCCGTTCCTTCGGTTCCTTCATGCGTCGCCCCTCTCTTTCCCGATCCCATGCCGCTCCCTCACGTGTCGTCTGCTGGTCGTCTGCTGCTCGCTGTTCTGTTGTTGTGGTAAAAGGTCGTTCCTCTTTTGTTTTAATCTGATTGAATCAGCTGGAGTCAGCACAAAACAAGCCGGCAATTTGTATTCCGTTACTACGATTTTTACTTACCATTTCAGGCTTCTCTTGAGGTACGAGTGCTTTAGTTAAGACGTTGCCTAATTCTGTTGTATTTGTAACATGGTCTTTGGATTATTGGATATCGTTTTGACTGAGGTTAGGTTCTTTAGCTGCAAAGTTTATTTCAGTGTGCTTCAAGTGAAAAAATATAATTTTGATTCTCATGGAGAAACATATTACTGGCACTAACCTTTGCTTACCGAAAACTGTTACTAATTCGGTGTTAGTGGTTTTAGTTTTGTCTCACTTTAAATTTGCTTTTTTTTGCTTTAGTTGTTTTTCATCACATTATCTTTCATCTGGAATTTTACTAACAAAAAGCAATTTCTTTCAGAAATATTTACTTCTAATGAGGGTCTGATTAAGGACCTGTAATGTCGGTGCACTATAGATTTAATTCTGCAAACAATTACGAAACTTTTACATTTGATACACTGCACATATCTTTAAAAGATCTGAAAAGATCGATACGACATGAAAAAAATTTGGGGTGTAGCCCAGAATTTGATCTTCTTGTAAGAAATGTCAAAACAGATCAAAGTAGGTAAACCCATTTTTAAAGCTGCGATTCTGATCTTACGCTTGTGGTCGTAATGAAATGTTGTTTTTCTTCTGTTTCAGTTTATGTTGATGAAAACTCGCTGATACCAATGAGAACACATCTTTTAATTGATTGTGTACCTCTTGGTTCTCAAGTCAGATGTGTCAAGTTAGTGTTAAAGTAATTTGTCCTTTTCTTCACTACAGTTCTCTCATTACAGTGCTTGTTTAACACCATACGTTTTGCTCTTCTTTTTGTTGTTCTATAGCATTTCTGAAGAATTCAAAACACGGATACCACAAGCAACAAAGGTACTACAATTAATTAAAAATAAAAGCTTTTCCTGCCCCGAAAAAGTTGTAATCAGAAGCCTATGTTCTGATTTTTTTTTCTCTTTAAATTTATATAATTAATATTATTACTCTTTTATTTCCAGGAAGTGAATCTAACATGCATGGAAGGAGAAAATGACGATAAAACCATAAGGATTACTTCACAATCCTCATCAGATCATGATCCCTCTGTGTACGTATCATTAATTCCTATACGACTTTTCGGAAGGATCACAAGCTCTACATCTGGTTTTCACTTACAGGTTAAATAAGAGTCAATGAACAATTTAAATTTGGTTACACTTTTAAAGAAACATTTCATATGATAGCACCTGTCATATAATTTCACTGCTTGATAAGCAGTATTTGTCTTTCTTTCCGGATCTGTAAATTATATCTTTAATTCGTAAGACCAAAAATTTTTATTTTGTTTTTTAGGTATGAGCCAGCACCAGACAATCCAGAGCCCCCAAACTTTGAGAGAAGATTTCCACCAAGAAGCTATCGTTGCTATAAGTGCCAGAGCGTTGGTCAGCACTGGATCAAACACTGTCCTTTGCTAGAGGTTGGTATTTCAATGTTCCTGTTCCAAATTCCTCTATGGTTCCGCTTTTTTTGAGTGGTGTTAAAATTTATGCTGCTTTTCTTTATAATGTGATTCAGGATGGTACATTAGTAAGAAGAAGCTCAGGAATTCCTCAGAGCTTTTTGATACCTGTTGAGGATTCATCAGCACCTGGTGCAGTGCTGACTCCAAGTGGCCACTTTGCAGTGCCCGCTATTGCCCAGTGAGTCTTACAATTTTTTGCCAGTTGGTTTGGATGGAGCAGGCTTGTTTACTTATAAATTGTGTTTGTCTCTTTTTCGACATAGTGAAGCATACCAAGATATGAAGAAGGGATATGTTCCCTCAGAAGCTGTGGGCTGCATAGATCATGCGATTGAGAAGGTGAGTCCTACTCCAGAGTCTGAGAACCGAACGAGAGAGATGGAGCATGCTGCTACACAACCTGTGGCCAGTATGGTGTATGCAAAGGAAACAGAGCGTCCTGCCACTTCGGACCCTGCGACTCACAGGGTTAATGCGCGAGGGAGGGCCTTAGATAGTCTGTCGATCGCGACACACGTCTCAGCGAGGTCCAATTGCAACAAGAGAAAATGAAATGGCAATTAAGTGCGATTTGTCTTTGACTGATTTATGGTGTTAAATAAACATCGCACAGAATATTTTCAACTTTACCTACCTGTCATTTTCTCTTCTGCACACTGAACATAACAACTTGCAATGCAAACCATAGGAGGAAATTGAGTCGATTTTAAGAAGGGAATATAAAATCTATAAAAACTTTTGAAGGTCAATTTAAGGTACACATAAAATCAATTCTGGGCGGTTTTTCTCAAAGCTGTATTGTGAGATTGCCTATATTTTCCCCAAATTTAGTTCTAGTGAATCAATCTTGAGTCAAGAAGTGCTGCAGTAGACGTGTGAAATGTTCTTGAAGTTTCTAATTAAAACCCTTCGGCAAAAACAGCTAATTTTCCGCCCAGAATTGATTTTTAAAAAATCGTGCCATTTTGAACACTCATAAATTGATGGAAAATGAGTAACTTTTGGCACGCTTAGCATAATTGATTCACTAAGGGTTCAAAAAATTGGCCCATAATTGAGTCTTAGGCTAAGTGCTTTCATGTAAGTGACAACTATGACGTGAATTTATGACGTCTGTCATTGTTGCGGACCGTTGTCATCGCGACAGGCAGAAAAATAGTTCTTGAGTCACAGTCCTTGGTCACAGTCTCGGATCAGCAGCAGAACTCGGTAGGAAACCACTCGGTAGACACGGCTTGACACGCAGTCGAACTGATGGAAACTAAACTCTATCAGAATGATGCGACTCGCGTTGGATAGAAGTCACCCCAAAATGCGTGCAGCCGCAAGGTGATATAACGCCCGTGGCTGGGTCGCCAAGGTCATTACGTGGGCTCCGCCCCGCGCTGCGGGGGATGTGGTCTCGACAGCCTTGCCTTGTTAGATACGGGACGAGATGACAGAACTGCCGAAACGTTATACGCTTGTTGACAAGTAATTGATGATCGTAGTTTCTTCTCGCGGCATACGACACCATGTTTTCGCCCCCAAATTTGTAACGATAGGCACGAGCGTCTTGTTGGTGGCGGCAGGACTGGGAGCTGTCGCATCATCAGAGGCGGCAGCAGATGCTTCGCTCGCATTTCATTTCCGTGCGCACGGAGGGAACAGATTGGCTGCAGCAGCTAAGGCAGTTGCAGAATATGGCCAGCTAATAATTTTGGCAGCTATAGCTTATGAGATTTAGCTATGCAGCAAAGGCTTCGAGTCGCTTCGAGTGCTTTAGCTAACGAGTTTGGCTGCCATAGCTAAATCTTAGCAATAGTAATAGCAAAAGTCTTGGATGTCCATATTCTGGAATAGCCTTAGCTGCTGCAGCTAATCTGTTCCCCTCGTGCGCCCCCTAGTGGCACACTATCTAGTGTCACGGCGCGGCGCGGGAGGACTGATGTCCTTCTGATTACGAGCGTTCTAGGACGCCCAATATGATGAACAAACCGCAAGTCGTCTCGTCGAGCGTGCCGCCTACCTCTCCCTATCGGGCCGCCGGGACAGCGAGCGCCTGCCCCACTGCTGCGTGGTGACGGTGGTGGTGGTGAGTAAGAGTACTTGCTATGAGCGTAGGACTACATCACTCACGCGTCGTGTTAGGGGCCCCTTCCTGATTGGTCGCACTCCATGGCCGGGCCCGCGGCCGCGCGACCGCGCCGCCTGCATGGAGTCCGTGATGGAGTCACACGGTGGCGTCATGAGGCTGACACCTGCCACCGCTCCGACACGCGACACAGGCGTGGCGTGGCGTGACGTGGCGTGGCGTGGCGTCACCCTCGGCCTATCACGGCAGACGTCAGTGCGGAGGAGAACCGGAAGGGAATCCTCACCCAATAATATCCGTGTGAAGGCAGCGCGCCGATCATTTATTGCGTCGTGATGCGCTTCAAAGGGGGATTTTCACTTCCTTTCATGAAGCAAGCAAGCAGTCCTCGACTGGACAGACTGGAGGGGGGAGGGCTGGGGAGAAACAGAGAGAGAGAAGAGAGAGAGAAAGAGAAAGAGAAAGAGAAAGAGAGAGAGAGAGAGAGAGAGAGAGAGAGAGAGAGAGAGAGAGAGATATATGCCACCGTCACATGAGCTCACATTGGTGAGCAGTCTGTTCTGCAGGGACGTCACGTATCGGCCCAGTTACGTGACGATGTCATCTCTCTCCGCCTGCAGGCTCTCAGCCCCGACCCGCTCTCAGGCTGGACGGATAAGAAGGGCGGATTGGCCCGTGGATTTCGCCGATCACGGCTCGATGCAGTGAGCCGCTGCCGGCCGCTGCCCTGCTCGTGGTGGTTGCAAAGACTTTGCACAGCGATTACCGGCGGAGCGAATGGACGCCCTCCGCGGCCCTGCTGACTGGCCTGATTACTGTCAGGAAACAGCCGCGTTAGATGCAGTAATTAAGAGATGGTCTTGGAGCGCGAAAAAAAAAGCCGTCCTTTGCGTTGTTGTGAGAGCGAGGAAATATAAACTTCTCTTTTTCTCGTGCCCAAGTGGGGGTGGATGTGTTTCTCTTTGACAATCAGTTGCGGTGAGGGGCCATTACTGCAAGGCAGCGTGCATTCGCTGCATATTGAGCCTCTTTTCATTACGCCTGCTGATTATTGGCTGTCGAGTAGCTCACACTATCCAATCAGATCGACACGAGACAATGAGTGACCTGGTTGGCCTAGCAGCTCGCGTGCGATCTGATTGGTGGAGGATTAGAGAGCCTGGTCAACCCGTTCCAACTCGTGCGAGGTCACGTGCAGTAAGTCGGTTATCATTGGCTCGATCAGGGTGCGGATCCTCTCTTGGTGTCCTGACGCAGCCTGCACGGAGTGAACAGATTAGCTACAGCAGCAGCCTTATGATATACAGCTGAGATTACTGGCAGCTATAGCTAAGATTTAGGTACGCTACTAAGGCTTTGACTGCTTTAGCAAACGAGTTTGGCTGCCACCTTAGCTGTCCATACTCTGCAAGTGCTTTACCTGCTGTAGCTAATCTGCAGGTATAGGGTATAGGCAATTGACAGGCAATCTGGGGTGGGAAATTTCGCAAATTTGCTCGTAGGGGTCCGATAAAGTTTACTAGGGGCCCGATCAGAGGAGGGGTCCGGGTGGGATTTCTGACCCTGCTAACCTGTTCCCACCGTGTGTAGTTGCACTGGCTCGACCCGCCCGCACGGCTCTCGAGTCGCACTGTCACGTGACGGTAGCCTCTCTCTCCCAGCCAGAGTCTCTGACGCCGCTGCACGGCATGGAGCCTGTGCCTGTGGAGGCTGTGAGGGGGCGGCAGGGCAGCACTCATAATGCGTCGCAGAGCGCGAGCAGCGCGAGCCATCTCAACTACATCAAACCAGAGAATAGGATGGCAAGGTCGTCGCCACCTGACCTTACATTGTTTTCATGTGCCACGCTGTGCCCCGACATACATGAGTAGCTTCAGGGGCGGACTGGGATGAGAGATGGAGTGTAATGGAGTTTGAGAGAGTGGGAGAGAGAGAGGAAGAGAGGCAGGCCGGGATCCCGGACTTTGCATCTCTCTCGCACTCACACGAACTCCGTAAGATTTTATCTCACTCGCACGTTCCCCAGTCCACCCTGAGCAGCTTTCAGTAGATGCGGCTTGCTTTGCCTGTATCTCTGACCGTCCCTCGAACCTCGAAGCGAGCGCAAGGTAGAGACCAAGTCGCGTGACAAAACGATGTGATGCCTCTCCTCATTGCAAGTTCAAATGCGATGCTTCTAACATTCTCAAGCGCGATGATTTCGCGAGAGCGATTCATTCTTTCCTCCGCGCGATGATAATCGCATTAAACGCGATGATTTTTATGCACACCGCGCCTAAAATAATCCCGCGACAAAGTGATGTATTTTATAGCTGCAATCCTTACTCGATGGTCAACGCTTCAAATACGCGGCGTATCATCACTTGTCATGTGCATTGTGCAATGAACACTGCGTGTGTATGTGATGAAAGTATCCTCGCTGAAATAGATTGTTCGTCGCTTCTGTGGTAAGATCGAGTGCTACTTCTACGTCGCACTCTCCCCCCTAACCCCCATCTCCATTTCATTCTATACCGCATTGGTCCCAGCCACAGCAGGGCTGGTTCAATAAGGCTTGCAGATACTAGTAACTCAGCCCCGCGGCGCACTGCTGTCCATGCCAAGCCTGGCCAAGCCGCGCCACGGCGCCCCGCTGGCCTGCTCCGTTGGCAAGCGTTCCGAGGCTGCTGCCAGGCTGCTGCGAGGTGTCGGGCCGGAGAGAGATAAGATCCAAAGCCGCGCTGCTGCGGCTCTGAGACCGGCGTTGGAGACGACATCTGCAGTTCCAGGCGGGCTTGCACTGCACTGCTCTGCATGTAGTATCTCGCAAGCGACTCACTTTGGTTGGATAATGGAGCCTGCTTCCCATTAGGACGTTAGAACCATGAGGAAACAATATTCTGTCGATTTGGGCCGCATTGTACATTTATATCGTGTTTTTTTTTCGCAGCCTTCCATGTTTTTGCGGAGGGTTTTCTCGGCAGCCATGCTCAGCGAGAAAAGGGGTGTCCAGACGTTACCGAAAGGATGTCGAATCGACGAACTTTCTATCGAACCGATATGGAATCGACATCGTTCCGATCATCCATTACTCACTGGGAGATTGCTTATTTGCGTAGCAAATATCGCTGATAGTTCTCCTGTCATTAAAAAATATCGGTCATAAATAAGGAAAACGAAAGCGAAAGAAACACGCTAACATTCTCGAGTAGTTCCAGGCAGCTTCTTAAAATTCTGCGCAGCCCTATCGCTGTGGCCGTCGAGAGGTCCACCTGGCTCATGTCGGCCCACGTCGAGCAGCGTCCATACAGTGCTCTGCTCCGTCATAACATTCAATGCGCTCGTCGTTATTCGTACGAAGCTTTCCGAACCGTCAGATATAGCGATTGCTTGGGGGCGTCGAGGACCGCAGCTCGATGGATGCACATGCAATTATTGTCTTGTTCCATTGGCACTGCAATACATGAGGATTCATCACTTCTGTCCCATATTACACTGTAAAAAAATACAAGTTTGATTCGAGTAAATTTAGTGGAAGGTAGGAAAAGATGTATGTCTCAAGCAAACTTTGATGAATTGTAAGTATTTCCATACCTTCCACTAGAAGTTGAATCGAAATAATTTTTTTACAGCAGTGTAGGTTTGAGCCTCGCTTTGAGCAGGAGTCCCTTTCGCGTTTTCAGCATAAACTGAAATCTTCAAATAGAAGGAACTCTCGAAAAAAAATGTGGAGGTTCACAGAACCAATAGATTCGGAGTAATTTTTCTTTCGAACTGCCGTTCCAACGGCTACTCGAAAAAAAAGAAGAAAGAACCTTCAATTCGACAGGTTCTACAAACCTTGGAATATTCGAAGGATTATTCTTTCAAACCGAAGAATTGAGTCTTGCAGCGAAGAGGCGCGCTGACGCGCGGAGCAAGGTGTGACCGTGACCATCTCGTGTGTTGCTCGTTCCGGGGCCAGCAGAGGCCTGGCCTGCGAGGGGGACATTGGCAGATATTGACCCCCTCCCCCCTCCCCCCTCCCGCCCCTTCCCCGTGAACCCCCAGTGTGGCCTGCCGTCGCCCACTCAGGTCACGAACCTTGGACTGCCGCACCGTCGTGGCCATTGGCCATTGGTCCGACTCCGTCCGGTTCGACCGGGGAGCGAGCCGGTCCGGTGCGGAGCGTGCCGGTGCCGCGTTACCCTGCAGAGAGACTAGCTATCGTCACGCCCCTTGTTCGCTTCGTAATTGTCTCATCTTGAGATGAAGATGATTGAAGAAGTGTCATAGTCACGAGTGGGGGCGGGGGCGGACTGTGGGGAACGTGCTAGAATAGATTGATTGTTACGGAGTTTGTATGAGTGGGAGGGAGAGGCTAGGGCGGGAATTCCCTCCTGCCGGTCTCTCTCGCACTCGTACAAATTCCAGTATCCTCCATTTCTCTCACTCTCATAGTGGTAGCGGGTCTCTCCCGTTGCAAAGTCAGTCCTTAGGAGCTATCCGTAAATTACGTAAGGCTCTTAGGGGAGTGCGGGGGTGTCTACGCTCTACGCTCATCTTAACGGTCTTATACCAAAAGCATGTTGAGGCTAGGTCATGTGCCTTACCGGAGGGGGGGGGGGGGGGGGGGTAAAAAAAGAGACCAATTTGTTCTTACCTGATTTATGGACGACCCCTTGCAACCCTTGACCAAGGCGGTGCGGTTCAGACAAGTCGCCAGGGGCGCTGCGCGTTACGTGGGATGTCGATCTAATCGAGCCGCGTCGAATCGAATTTAATCGCTACCTTGTGCGCCGCGCTCCGCTCGCTGGCTCCTGCACTGCACCCACCTAATTGTCTGCTTTTTATTCGCTTTGTTTTGTTGACATCGCCATCGAGCTTTGCTTTTCTTTTTATATAAACTGCTGGGCTGCATTACACTGTTTGCATAACGTCGAATGTCGTCGCTCTTCTTCGAGTCAGCATGCACCAGTTAGTGAGCGAGGTACTCTGTTTTAGACGGTTCAGCGCTAGTGGTGTCATCTGAGTTATTGTAACGGTTGTACAGTTGTGTACAGTTACTTTTTACGGTTGTACAGTTGTGTCCAGTCACTCAGCGCCTGCTTGCAGCTCGGCACTGAGACGCCCGGCGAGGTAGGCAGGCCGCTGCACTCGTGTGCATCGCGCTCGTCTGGTTGCCTACCCTAACGGCGCTCCCAGTCGCTGTTTTCTCTCATTATTTTTCTCTTGTCCTTTCTTTCGCACCGTATCGGGCAGACGGTTTGCAGACCAAACTGTTGACGGTCGCAGTAAATATTGGCCCCGAGCGCCGATGCGATGTCGGCGGTCATTTCACGGATTGTCTCTATGTCGGCGGTCAAAAGACCGTCGATTTAACGGCAGTCTCAAGATGACCGCCGGTCAAAGCGATAGACCGTCGTTGGAAACAAGACCGCCCATGCAGGCTGAGACTGACGATAATGGCGGTCCCACTTACTAGACCAGGGCCGGATCGGAGTGGTTTCATTTGAGCCCTGCTCGGCCCTGCTTCTCCGGTATGGAGGGCTTCTTGTTGTTAGCTGGGTTCTTTTTTTAATTGTTAACATCGCATAGAGCAAATCAAAGGAAACGTCCAAGTACGGTACTTCCCTGCAGTTCTATCTCGCACCTTGAACTGCATTCAAGTTATCGAATGAGGCCTGAGAGACTTATGGGTCGGATCCAGAAAGAGGGGGGGGGGGGGGGGGGGGGGGTGGGGGGGGGGGGGGGGGGGGTGCGCGGGGGGACTCAAATGGGAGGGGAAGCCACAGCCTCAAGGGTAAGTGTATTTACTAATTTTGGAAGTGGTGGTTCCAAAGTTAGACATTTCCTGGAGCATAGCCCCAGCGTACACTCTTATTATTTTCTAATGAAGGATCATTATGAAAAGATTTGGTCTAATGGTGATCAAAAAAACAATGGTCATAGTTGCGTACAAATGAAATTGTATAATGAGAAATTTGTTCATAATGCGGTCAATTTTAAGGTATTTAAAAAATAAACCTTTTTTTTAAATCTGACGGTTAGTTTAAACTCAATCCATTCCAATAAGGAGCGTGTCGCGGCGAATCCTTACACTATTCAAAAGAGGAACTCGCTCGCTTTTGTACCGAGAACACTTTTCTTTTCTCCAGCGCGGAAAGAAGCAAGATACGGTTGACGGAAAGTGGAGGGAGGAACTGGGCCAAAGGAAACGAATACGCCTCGCTAGGCTTCGGCTCGCTTCGGCTGCACCTTGGGGCTACGCGATACCATTGACATGCCGTCTGGTCGCGGCGCAGTCCAGCCGGACGATGACGTCATCCTTTGTAAGAGGGCCCTGGAAGGAAGGCAACAAGCAGGTCGTACCGCCCCTCACTGTCAAAACCTTCACGAAGAAATGCTTGGCAGGGAAGAATTTTGAGTAAGACTTTACAGTGCTGTAAAGGGTTAGCACAGGCGGCAGACAGGCTTGTTGCCCGTGAGGGAAGGCGGGGCGGGGCGGGGCGGGGCGGGGCGCGGCGGGGCGGGGCGGGGCGCGCGAACATTCAATCCGCCAAGGCGTGATTATAATGCAGCTCGCAGATCCCCCACATATTAACACTGCTGTTGCTGCAATCAATAATGCAGATTGTAGAATGCACATAAATTAGACGGCTCAGTTAGAGGGACTCAAAGGAGAGAGAAGTCGCAGCCACGTGACAAATTTGAGACAAATTTGACGTTGACTTTCACCTATCAGTATCCAAATGTAAACTCTGTCATCGAATTTGATGAAAAACGTCGTTATTTCAGCAAATTTACGATATAAATATTGGTAAATGTATGCGTAAACACAGGCCAGTCGCAGATTACTTGTGCGCGGCGCACCAGCACTCAAGTTCGCATTAAAGCTCGTGCACGGAGTCACGTGCTGCAGCCGCGTCTCGTGCGCGGGGCCCGGGGCGTGCAATGACTCAGAGTACCTCTCTGATGGATGGTATCGCTGGCAAGTAATCAATTGCGACCTCCTCGCTCCCTGCCCTGCCCTGCCTTGCCCTGCGCGGTGCAATACAGTACCTCACTACTTCAAAACAACAACAACAGAAGAGCTCACCGACAACGTGCTCTGTCTGAATTAGTAAGTAGCCGCATCCGAAAACTCTATCGCCTTATGTTATGATACATAACTCAAGTAGAACAGGGAAGTCAAATAGACCTTCATCTAAATACACGAAGCTAAAGAACATCCTGCGACGTATATCAACGTCAATTTCGACTAACAAGGACAGAAATCCGTCCCACGTCGCGCTGGCACCTGTTCGACAATTGCGCCCTGCTTGTGTTGTTGTTTTCGTTGTCGTCGTTGTTGTTGTCGTTGTTGTTGTTGTTAAAGAACAAATATCTAGAAATGCGGGCAGCGAGAGATCAAAAGAACAGAGTTAGCGTTTCAGATACAAACAAGTAGCCTTCGAGGGAAGCCATTTCGTTCTCGTGTCTCGTGTCCAGCGAGAGAACGTGGACGTGGAAGCCGGTTCGAGACATTTGGTCTTAAATTTGTATCTTCCAGCGGGACAGCGCCTCCAGCCGCGCTTCCAGCACGACCGTAACAACAACAGCAGCAGCGCAAACTGGGTAAGAGAAGTAGGAGTACACCGTAAACCGAGCGACAAGTCTTCCTCCGCTCCCCTCCCCTCCCCCCTCCCCTCCCCTCCCCTCCCCTCCCCGGTGCACGACACGCAGGGCGCACTTGCAAGCGGTTCTCTCCAGACTGACTCACCCCTGCTCACCCCGCAGTTCTCTCAGATCGCACCGCCCAGGTCCGCCGCGTAGTGTTGGTCGACGTGCGGGAAGGACTTTTTATTTTTAAATATTTGTTTATCTAGGATTTTCGCGCATTTTAACTGATTAGACAGTCATTGATGTTTAGGGTAAATGTTGATAAAGAGGTCGGACACATTTAGTTCTGCAAGTGTAACATTCATGTTCGTGCAATTAAATTATTGCAGGTTTATTCGCAGCGTCCCGCCGTGCCCTGCCCTGCCCTGCCTGGAGAGCAGCCCCTGCCTGGTCCCTGGCGTCGATTCGAGCCGCACTGGCCACTGTTGTCCCGCTGCCCATGTTTTCTTTCCCATCAGCAAATGTTTGTTGCTGATGTCTTGGGCCGCCGTGGAGCGGGGGCGCGCACACTTCTGTAATGTACAGGCAACACCAATATACGGCCAGGTCCAGCCACGCCCCGCCACGCCCCGCCACGCCCCGCCACGCCCCGCCACGCCCCGCCACGCCCCGCCACGCCCCGCCAACTGTATGCCCTCTATTGATCAGTCTCCAGCGGTGCCGGTAACTGTCCCACAAAACAAAGGACTGTTAGAGTTGGTATTATTAGCGGGGTGGGGCAGCGAGGTGGGGGCCGCCGACCTGAGTGATGTGACGCTCCAGAGTCTAGAGGGCCAGAGAATGAGAGAACCGTGGCCGTCACGTGACTTAATCCTCTCTAATCAGCTTGCTCCATGGTGGCTGCTTACCCAGCCGACCCGGAACTCAAGCTTGGTCAAGGCGTTCACAAAGACAAGAAAGACGTTACGCGGCAGGCTACACTGTCAGTAAATTAAACAGAAAATTTCCGTTGAGTATCGTTAATTTACAAAATTTCAAAAGAGATTGTTTAGTTTTCAGATTAATTCGACAAAAATATTCCCATTTTCCAGTTTAAAAACTTCCGACGCAGATTCCCATGAAAAATTTTCCGACGACATGTTGAGCACATTAACAGATATCCGTCGGAAATTTACGGAATTACTTTTAAGTGTGTGCACCCTCGGTCGACACTATGTCACTGCGCCGTGACCTTCCAGAATAATCACGTGATGCTGGCTAAGCTTTCTGGGCACCGAGCGGAACTCGAAGCACCCCGACAGCAGATGGATTACACTCGGCTGTCACCCGCATTTGCATCGGTGATTCGTCCGAGTGTTGTATCGCCTGTCCGCACATGACAAGTCATAGGTAGAGAGACTCGGAGCGCAGAGATGTGCTGCTACCACCAAGTCTTAGCCCAATGCTGTGATTCTGCATTGGCTGAAATCCGAGTCAAATCCATTGCGCACGCCATGGATTTTGTAAGGTTCATAATTAATTCGTATAAATTTGTTCTATTTCTCGTTATTTTGCATAGATTTTGGTCATTTTGCTTTAAATCTGTTTAATCTGCCATACTATCCATTTGTTTATATAAACCAATGCTCCCAGAACCGAGTCAATATCCATATATTTAGAAACATTCTCGTTGCTTCACGTAAATTTACGTCAACTAATTTATGAAATTTAAATGCGAAAATTCGAAGTTGTTTACCCCTCGCTAGGACCTGCGGATCGTACCGGGGCCGGGCCAGAACTGTCCATGTTGGCCTCGATAAGCCATGTGCTGAGCTGACGGGCCTGCCGGCCTATCGCAGGGCTGGGCTAGGTCAGGTCACGTGCCGCCGCCCCTCTTCCCCTCTTAGTCTCTCTAATGCCGGGCCAGCGACTCGCAGCACTCCGCGGTGACTTCCACCCCACCCTTCATTTGGAAGTCATGAAGACAAACAGGGCGGGGTGGGGCGGAGGGCGTTCTCTGTCACGGCGCACTGGTCACCAACCAAAGCTACTGGCAGTACATAGCCCTAAAGGGCCATCCATAAAGTATAAAGTACGTCCGTGTCTTTAGGGAGAGAGGGGAGGGGGGGGGGGGGGG
>CABIKL010001969.1:0-13699 GCA_902196195.1 Aptinothrips rufus
AGAGACTACTACTTCCCACCACCTCACTGTGAAGACAAGTCGATGGCTTCTAGCTCGCTTCGCTCGCAATGCATAAGGATTCTTATCGTCACTTTCCGCATGGTTTTGGACTTTTCATTAGAGTAGTGCCAAAATTTTCTAGCTCGCTTCGCTGGCAACGTTTTAGATTAGCGTGGTCGTTTCTCCTGCCCGCTTTGAATGTTTTAAACTCGAAAAGTTGTTGAGAGACCTCGCTTCGCTTTCGCTCGCAGTGCATGAGATTATTCTGATCGTTACTTCCCGTCAGACTTTGCACACCTCATTCGCAAAATGTCATAAACTTCTATCTGGCTTTGATCGCAACTTTTGTGGGGTTTAGGACTCTAAATATGCGAAATGTCAAGAGCTTCTAGCACGCTTCGCTCGCGAAATTTGAGTTTGCCTCAACTTTCTTCACAAATAACGAATTATTTCATCCATGCCTCATTTTAGTTTTTATGACTACGCTTCCTTCTTGCTTAAAATCGGAAGATGTGCTCCTGAATGTAGGCAACCCGCAAGATTTTCCCCCTCCAAGCTGTCTGGCTGGCTACGCGCCTGTTGCCAGCAGCCCAGCCCAGACTGATCCCCAGCACCTGGTTGCACACGAGTCACTGAGCGCCTGACAAGTCCCGCATAGGCAACCCAGTACAACAGCAGTGTGTTGCGGGCGTGCCTGGGTGGCAGGCGCTTTCAGTGCACTCTGGTGCTCCGCTTGCCCGGGCCTAGATTCACAGCTCAGAATGCTGCTGTTTCTGGTTCCAGCGTATCCTGGTCCAGTATATCCTTCATTCACACCTGGGGTGGCTCCTCCTGGCTGTGCACCTCCTCACCAGCAAAACGGCATGGTCTCATCTGGAGATGGTGAGCGAATGAGAACTGCTACAATGAAACAAATCCATTCCCGATCCCGCTCTGCAAGTAAGTCGCTAACATTCACACTTCTTATTTTCAGGGGGAAACAAATTCGGTCCAGAAGGCTGCAACCTTTTCATCTACCACTTACCACAAGAGTTTGGCGACGCCGAGCTCTGTCAGATGTTCCTATCGTTTGGCCTCATATTGAGTGCCAAGGTTTACATCGACCGGGTCACCAACCAGAGCAAGTGCTTTGGCTTTGTGTCCTTCGACAACCCATCAAGTGCTCAAGCTGCCATAGCGGCGATGAACGGATTCCAAATCGGAATGAAGAGGCTCAAGGTGCAGCTCAAGAAGCCAAAGGATATTGGCAGGCCCTACTGAGGTCTGCAATGTATCTCCGAGCAGTGTTTTTCCGGCAGTCATTCTCCAGTAAATGAGGTGTCATTGTGCTCATGATTCCTATCATGTAAATATATATATGTATTCCTATCCGAGTCACGAATTTATACTTTGAAGTGTGTGTCGGTGAATTGGATTCAAATTATTGACGCTTGTCTATTGGAAGAGAGGTACACCTGTAAGAATACAGGAGGTAAATCTTTTGTCGCAAACCTTTACAAGATTGACTCATGTTTTCACATTTGCACTGTTTAAATTCCTAATGAGTTTTGCCTCATTAATTGATATTATCTTTATACAGGCATAATGTTGCCAATACTTGATAAACTGTTCTTAACTAATGAGATGACGACAGAAGGGTGTAGAGTTTAAGTCAAGTACCAACGCCCATATATATATATAAATTTATTTATTTATTTGTAACTCATGAAATGTAGTTATAAAGTTAATAGAATTGTGTATTTAATTAATATTGATAACAGTTTCCTACTTGAAACTGCCTGTTACTTCTCTATTACTATTCTATTATTATTATTACTCTTATGATTATTACAGTGATTTCATAGTGATATTCTATCTATAGGGCAAAAGCTCTGGTAACTTTTTCGTGATTAATGTACATTTTCAGTTTTAGTTCATAGCAAACGTTGGATTTTAAAAAAGTTTAGGAGCTCAATCGCTCACTGTTTGGGTTTTTCTTTTTTTTTTATCTCTAGTCGTCTTCATTGATTCTTTTGTTGATAAAATTTAGGATTTGTTGTAAAGATTTGGAGTGTATTCAGTCTTTTTATGGAATTTTTAATTTATAATGATTATTGTTACTGCTCTAATTAATTAACCTGTTGGTACTTACAGCTTTGAAAAAGAAGTACTGTTTATCCTTTGCAGGCAGATTTCCGTACAAATTAGTTTGGAGAGTAGATTAAATTTGATATTATGACTGACACCTGCTTAAATCTACATACGTCATTAACTTTGTAGAGTCTAGTGTAGTCCGTAGGCCTATTATCAGAAGCTTTTCGGACAGTAATCTGGCAAGAATTTTAAAAGTAGTAACATACAAAATAACATTATTTTACTGCCTTTTTTTTTCTTTTTATACTCTGAACCAATTTTCCAATATGAAGTCACCTCTGTGATCAAGCATTCCTTCTCTCTTATGGAATGTTTTGTCTTTTATCTCTAATTTCGGTGTTTCACCCAATCTTTTAATTTTCAGTTATTTCTTGTAAGAAAGTTCTTAAAACTGTATAAAGACAATATGAGCCTGAGTGCACCTTATGTAGGGGAGATGCAGAGTAGTTCCGTAAAGCTTACACCTCTTCAACAGGTCTTTTGTCATTCTCTCCTTGACACAAATAACCATGCCATCTCTATAATCCTTGTTGTTTGGTAAAACGAACTTGGTTGTCAACTGCTAATGTTGTTCTTCAAATGAGAAATACGTAATATTTAACCAAAATAAAATATGAAATTTTAATTTTACTTTCAAATTTTACTGCTGATTTGTAAATGATTAATACACCTGAAAGGTAGATGCCACCACTCAGCTAGTCTCAAAGCTTATCCCAATAGTGTCAAGGTCAATTTCGAAGGGATAGCACTGTGGAGCGGTTAAAAAAGAATGTCCATTTGGACGCTCTGCTGGCCAGACCTGCAAGTAATGTGCTGTGGAGTTATGGAATAATGGGACTTAGCCACATAGCTGGCATTGGGCAAAGGAGTCACCTGACTTCTGTTTTGCTGCTTGCTTTAAGGTGACAAAATCTTTCTACTATTCTGTTGTTACAATGAGCCATATCTCAGAGTTTTCCTGCTCTTAAAATTTCCTTGCTGCCTTAGAATCTAAGTCATTTGATGCAAATATAAAAACAAAAACAAAAAACTGAATACGCTTCAAATTTTGTTCTTAGCAGATTTTTTCTTCTGTTCTAGTTATTGCTCCGACCAGTTCAATTACAAGAGTTTTTAATCTCAACTTTAGTCTTGCTATTACTAGCAAGTCTCTGACTTGTGGTCAATTGATCCCAGTGTATTCTACTTATAGCAAAGGAAGATACTCGCATTGCTTAGACACAGGGTATCGAATAGTCATATTTTTGTCCTGGCCGGGTTCAGACTGGATAAGGTGCTGAGTTATTTCACACGTCTTAACCAACGTAAATTGAAACTTTATAAAACTAATTCAGTTTTGCTAAATAATGGAATATTCTAAATTTCTTTCTTTGGCCTCTTTCATAGGGCTGTTGTGCGCTGCTGCATACTAGAAACCCTCCGTGTATAACTTACATAATGATTCAGTCATGAAGTACAATGGGTTTTCCATGTGAGGCTGGGAATTCCCTCTCCTGCAATCACATCATAAAGATAGATGTTTCAGAAGAAATTTAACCCTCTATTATCTGTCACGCGTGCTCTTTGCATCAAACGCGCAAATCTGATAAATTTAAGTTTTTTTTCTTTTTCCATTGATGTATCTGAGTGAGAAATGCCTTCGTGAATGATAATGGAAAGATAATGAAACGGAATTGATTCGCGTTTTTCGGCATAGTTTCGAAATTATTTCTGTTGGCATTATACTACAATTATTCATGCCAACTACCCTGTTTTTTGTAGTTTTGGTAACTTTCCTGAAGTAATTTTCGCCGTGTGTTAAAAGTGTCTTTTCTTGTTGAGACTGTGCCTAGTTTTTGGCAAGGCGAACGACCACTTGGAAGTACGAACTTAATACTATCTAAAAGTGTTTGATGGCCTCAATCGTCATTCAAGCAACAAGATTTCGGCCTATTATTCATGGTGGACCAATGTCTTCATGTCAGCACGGCGGGCCGTCCACAAATTTTACTGTTGTAGCGCCCCAGGGACCGGTCAAGTAGTACCAGAATCGCGGCTTGTAAATCTGCCCACTGGGTCGTGAAAAGTAAATCATGCCGCTTTGTACTCGAACTTTCTCCCATTCGAAGTACTCAGCGCTTGTCGCATTGCTTTGTAAATTAAATCTTCTAGAGAAAACTTTATGTAATTCAGTATTTTTAACGCTCATGCAGGGAGCGTTCGAAAAACGATAGCGCCCGCCCCCTCCCGCCCCCGCGCTCAGCATCTAACCATGACAATAAATCGACATGCTCAGCGACATACTAGAACGGAGTTCACTTGGATTGGATGCGATGTACTGCGGGTGCGGTTTGACTTGCAGACCCGACTCAGGCCTTTCACTTCCTCCTGTAGGCAGCAAGGCATGGAGGCGACCCTGTGTTAATTAACGAGCGCAATGCCTGTTTCGTCAAAATTCTCTCTCCACACTCTCTTTGTCGTCTCCTTTCGACATCTGTTCCAAATTGCCTGTACGGTACTGGTCTGAGATCCCAAACCCGTAGTCGCGGCTTCCAGTCTGTACCCTAGAGTTTCCTACTCGGGGAATCTGCAGTGCAGATCCCTCGACTCACATGACATCTCAAGGAGATCCCATGCTAGCCGTCTTGCACAATCCTTTTCATAAAGTTACTTGCGTCACTACAGAGTTAATCATTACGCAGAGAATAAAGCAAGTGTTTGGGCACGCGTTTTGTTGAGATACCCTTTCTTATGACCACTTGAAACTTACTGGTTTCGCGCTATCACGAAGTGCGCGGTACGTACCCAACCAATCCTTTTGTAAGATATTGTGCTGTACTTTAAAATATTCCCAGTAGTGTATACGTTTTTATAAATGATATTATTCTTGTATTGAAAAAAAGGGGATTAGAGTTCGTAAAAATATCCACTCGTTTCTCTGATATATATTTTACCGTTGTCAGCATATATTTTTGCTGGATAAGATCCACGCGTGTTTAGGCACACCCGTTCGCTAGTTATTCTTTAATTTTTTCACGTTTCGACACATAATGTAGCCTAACCAATTCATCGTCGTGTCATCGTGATCGCAATGCCTGAAGAAATGTCTAGGGCTTATGAATTGCGAATCATAATGTAGCTTCCCGCTTATCGATAGCTGATTCCCCATTGGGTTGCCTATAACGTACATTGAATGATGTGTACGATTCGCGATAGGGAAGGATGTATATTCGGCACGATATCAGAGCTTTACATTCCTTCCGACCGAGGAACGAGAATTATTACAATTTCAGTATTACAAGTAGCAGGGAAGTCCATCGAAATTTGGAAGTAATTATATTCATATCAAACCTTAAGTAATTGATAATAGATTTAGCATCTACTTAAAAAAAAACACGATATTTAGCAACAGCTAACCAATTATTCTACTGCCGTTAACGTCAGATGCGCTGTAAAGAGCGTTGGAGACTGCGTAATCCAAGTGTCGCCTTCTCATATATTACCGTGTTCAACGCTGAATAATTTCTTTTTCTGTGGTAAAATATCAAGATATAATACCGGAAAAACATAAAATCATGGCATTTTTGGCGTGCTTTTTTTTCACCCACATTCCGTATCTTTCGTATTTTAATACCTATAATATACCTTAGTTCGTGGTACAAGGCCTAAGAGAGTGGGCGGCACTTGCTGCAATCACATGTCGGGGGACGCCACAAACTACATTGGACAAAGCGATGCATTCATGGCTCCATACTAACGGCAGTTACTTCAATTGAATGCAGTGAATCTTTTGCATTTATTGAAGCGTGTGTGACATTGATTTAAAACTTTGGTTTTCTTCGTTTACCTGTGCACAAGTTAGATCGTCACATCGTCACTCAGTCCCATAGATTGGAACCAATCGCGATGAGATAGTATACAGGGGTAATGGGAGAATAAGATTGCTCACCCAAATAAAGCATTATCCCATTCGAACTTTGTCCTTGATAAGAAAAGGATACACGATTTTGGTCAATTTATCTCATATCATCGTAACAAGCATTCGTGCCAAAATTTTCTCAATCACTACACGTTTTTCTTCACGTGGATATCGTTGTCATTTTCCTTTCACGATCAAATACGAAGCGATGTTTTCGAAATGCTTTCTAGTGAATGATTAAGTCACATGATTCAACAAAATTTCCACAAGTTTTCAAAGATTGCCACTCTTGCAATGCAGTACGTGACTTATTAAGCATCTTTTATCTTTTATACAGGTCTAAGAGACCCTACGTTTATGAGGCTGTGGAGTTCATCTTGGTTCTATTAATTTTTCATTGAGGGTGGGAAAGAAATTGTTTCAAATCATGATCGATGATTGTTTTATGTAGACTTCCAGTTTGGATGATAATTTAACCAAAACTGTCAGCTCTGTTAATCCAAGCACTTTAAATTATATGTTGTTTGTAAATTATTATTTCGAAATAAAACATGATGGTAAGTGAGCTTTCGTTGAATTCATTTACAGTTCATCCCAGCGAGGAGGGAAATCCGAAAATTAGGTATGGAAAATGAGCCGATTCGACCAGGTCGCCCTGTTGGAAAGGTTGGAAAGTGGAGTTGGGGCGGGTCGACGTTTTGCCTTGCGTCCTTGCCACTTGCCAGCCCGGGACGACTTTCGGACCTCTCGGACCAGACCTGGGTCGAACCGCGCTTAACTTAACGCACATCAAAAACTGCTGACCATCAAAGTCACGAGCGATGATGGCTTAATTACCTACCCAATTTCACCCTGTCTAACTCAACTCAGCTCCATCTATACAGTCAGTAAGGATAAAGACCGCTCTCCCATCTATCTTTTTTCTCTACTTTATCCAACGTTTTGTCGCTCTGTTTTTTTACCACTTTCACAAATCGCTAGCGCGCGAACTGTACACTTTTATCGCAAACTCAACATCTTTTATCGCTCCACAAGTGTCCACACTCACACACGTAGCCAGTTAACTGACCAGATATCTGTGATTACGGAACTGGCTGAGACCAGATCTGGTTCTGACTCGTGCGTCAATGCTTCAGTGAATTCCCAGATCTGGCGACCTTGTGCGAGCTCTTACGTAAAAGGCACCCACTCGACTCGTGTTTCTGAGCCGGTTGCCGGGCGAAATCCGGCGATGACTTGTGCGTCACCGGATCAGAGTGCGCTTATTCAGATCTGGCCGCCTCCTGAGTTAGTCGCCAGGCCAAATCCGTTGCTGACTCGTGCGTCACCGGTAACGCTTAATCAGATCTGGTCGTCTTCTGAGCTAGTTATACCTAAAAAGATTTCAGTCAGGTCGCATCCCAGAACCACCAGTAGTAACGACAGATTGAACCCGATCTGCTTCTGGATCGTGCCTCAGGACATGCAGCTCAGATCTAAACACTTGTTCACGTGCTTTGTGAAAAATAATACCTGTTTTGGGGAGCCCTTCACCCAAAACAGGGGCAGCAACGCCAGTTTCAAAAAATTTTGGGCTCGTTTGGAGGATTATGTTGAAATGTGTTTTACTGTGTCCTGATCATTTTGGTATATCTCTCAAAATGACCTCCCAAAATTCCAAAACTGGTGTTACTTCACCCCTGTTTCTGGAGAAGCGATCTTCAAAACAGGTATTATTTTTTACAGTGTGATATTCCAGTTCATTAATTCATGTGTACATACAAGAGCATGGCCTTCATTTAGCGATATTTCCCAGTACAGCCACCCACCGTCAAAATTTGTAAGACACGGGGCAATATCGACCTCGAGAAGAGCAATATAGCCCCCATAGCACGGTGCTGCAGGGAATGCGCATTCAACATGATTCAAGGCGTAGCAGAGCTCCGATTGCGCCTTGAATGCGCATTTCCAGCAGTGCCTTGCTCTGGGAGACAACATACGCCACCTGAAATCAGCAAGGGAAGACCAGACCGAATCGCGGACCCCCAGTGAGAAACTGAGATCGAACCGTCGTTGTTTTCGTCGAAACGACGTTGAATCGACATCGAATCGACCCATTAATTTCACACTAGGACCTGGCACTCACGACGTCTTCCGCCTCTGATTATTTAGAAGGCAGCTGAGTGCGATAACGTGGTTAGGAGAGCAACGACCTAGACCCACAAATAATAAGTGAGGGGCGAGTGCGTAGTGTGGGGAGTGATGCGGTGCCAGCGCCGCGGCAAGAGCGGTACAGTCAGCAACAAAAGTTTCGAACGTTGGAGAACACAGGCAGTAAAAGGTAGGAGGGCGACAGGGAGCGAAGCCGAGCAAGCGCACCGGCCGGTAAGGCACCGCAGCCGAGCCGAGCCGAGCCGGCGGCCTCCGCCGCGCCGCGCCACGCCGCGCCACGCCGCGCCTCGGGGCTCGGAAAGAACAGCTGACATTACATCAGCCGCCAGCCACGTGGGAGGGAACGGGCCGCAGCGACATCTACCGGACGGGCGGCAGCCAATGACTTTGAAATTACTCACTCCCGCGCTGTGCGTCGATTGGCTGCGGCTGTGCCGCGTCGTCTGCTAGGAAGAGAGAGGAAAGGGGGGGGAGGGGGGTACGCTGAAAGTGGCCGTCTCCCCCCCCCCCCCCCCCCCCCCCCCCACTTCACGAGCCGTTTCTTTTCTTTCTCGTCTTGGCTCCGGGCACGGGCATTCTCATTCTCACAGTCGGAGCGCCTTGCCGCGTGTCAGGAGCTCTGCTCTCGACTCGTCTCGGCCCGTCTCGTCCTGTCAAACACTCGGCTCGGCTCGGCTCGGCTCGTTTCGGCGCGAGAACAGTTTCGCGTGTGTGGAAGTCTGCATCGAGGAATGCTTCATCCGAGGCTGGTGAGCCATTGAGAGCGGACTGCAAGTAACCTGTGCACAACAACATTGTCGCGAGCGTGATTTTGACTGTCGCTTGGATGCCGGAGTAACTGAGTGAACGAAACAAGCACTCTGTGGACTAGAAGAAGCGCGCTGCTTGGAGGGAACATGGAGCCTCAAGTAGCAGCCCCTGCCCCGCAGCAGGTAGCCGCTGCAGCGCTACCAACAGCTGATTCGGATTCCACGTCCGGGTTGTGGGTGTTTGGTTATGGATCCCTCTGCTGGCACCCCGGCTTCGAGTTCAAGCGCTCTGTCACCGGATTCGTCAAAGGATATGCGAGAAAATTCTGGCAGGGCAATACCACACACAGAGGAACTGAAAATCAGGTGAGCAACTTACTTTGCCAACCGTATGATGTAAATTAATACCTTGAACATTTCAAGACCATACGGTGCCCTAAGCACAGATTTCGACACAATAATTTTCTATCAATCAATGACAGCTCTAAACTGGTATGAAAAGTTAGGTTCAAATTAAAGACCAAAATGACATGGCCGCGAAATGCTCATTAATTTACTTCAATGGAGGCTGGTGGTAGAGTCAAGAATCAGGAACGCAGGCTGATAAATCGAGAGGACGCCGCTACAGCTGGCTTGGACGCTTGGACTAAGGTCTCGACTCGAGTGGGGGGAAGGGCAGGGCAGGCAGGTATGAGCGAAGGTAGGGCACCACGCTACGCTACCGGCTACCGCCCCCCCCCCCCTCCCTCGACCCCACCTCACCCCTGTCCTGTCCTCATCCACCTGTCTGCCACCTTTGTCAAGACTTTGCCGTACAGAGTCGGTCGGTCACTTTCTTTCCTCACAGGAGTGACTGATGCAACAAGCTTGTGGCGCGATCGAGAACAGGCCGTGCCCATCCAGGAGCGTGAGGTGCGATTGTAGCCTGTTGCTGCGGCACGGGCCAGCCGAGCCTTGCAGCCTATTCCGATCCGACGTCACCGCCGCTACTCACGACTACCACGCACCACGCACCACGCGACGCGTCTGATTTGAATGTCCCGCCCACCGCCAGCCGCCAGCCCTGCCCTAGCCCTGCCCGCCGCGGCAGGCCGCCCAGGGCCGCAGGCCGACAGGGATGGCGAGCAGAGCGCATCTCTGTGCAGCTCAAAGTGCAGTGCAGTGGTGACAGTCGGTGCGGGAACGAGGTAGGGGAAGGAGTGGCATTGAACTCGGCCGTGCTCAATTCACAGTCAGTGTCGGTGCCAAGAGACACTCTCGAAGATATTATTACAGAGGCCGCCGCCGCTTCGCTCTTGAAGTGCAGGACCGTACAGGCTGAGCAATGAACCATTGAAGGTGCGCGAGACGCGCTTGCATATTGTCTCTTCAATGTTTAATATTCAGATTTGTATTCCATGGTCATTCTTTTTTTAATGATTCAATTTTACCGCTTTTGTTGGTAAAATAACGTCTTCCATTTATTCGCTTCGAAATTTCACGTGTTTTGTCAAACCGTTAACATGTCTTAAGATGTTCATGTAACGTCCAGTTTAAAAGGCCAAGATTATTGGCACCATTAATGTGCAGATGGAGTGGCTCTGCCAAGTCAACGCACCATCGCGACTATCCAAACACAAAGACCAAACATCCACTGCCGGAGATAAGACGGCGGGGTCACAACACGGGCTGCTGTAATGGAGAGCGAGAGAGGCGGGGGCAGGCGGGGCAGGCGGGGGCAGGCGCTCAACAGGTGAGGACCCCCTGCCCAGCCCTGCCCAGCCCTGCCCTGCCCAGACCGCTCCCGAGGCACCACCGGTGTGAATGTTTCATTTCGGTAAATGTGATGAAAAATTGATCACCCTGCTTTGCAAACTTAGTCACCGGCCGTCCTGGGGGAGACAGATGGTTCCCAAAACGCGTCAGCTAATGCTGGCCTCTCCGCTCGCTAAACGGCGGTATGGGCTGGCCATGCCCCACTGGGGGCGCCTTTCTGTCTCCCTTCGCAAGGGGTGGACATACCGATACCGAGCAGAGCGTGCGAGCTCCCTTTCCCTTTCCCCTCCGCTCCCCGCGACAGGCACCGGAATATATGAGGGGAGAGTGAATTGCGAATAAGCGTGTGTATTCTGTGTGCTCCGTGTGGGGCTTCCACCGCGAGCGTCACGCCACCCCACCCCGCGCCCCACTACACCACGCTACGCCACGCCACGCCGCTGCTTAGCCACCTCGGACGGGGCGGGAGTGTGCACGCTATTTTCACCCGCAGCACGTTGAGCTCGTCAACGCGCGGCTCTCGCCGCGGGCGGCGAGTAGACAACACGCGGGGGGCGCGTGGTCTGGGCCGAACGAACCACGAGTAGTCAGACGGTCGAGTGTTGCGGGCGTGGCGGAGCGTGGCGGAGCGTGGCGGAGCGTGGCGGAGCGCGGCGGACGGATACACTGGAAATGCAAGGTGTTTAGAATTAAGCGAACGAGGCCAAAAACGGAACGTTTGTAGCCGCTGCCTGGTGGAACACCTTAGAAGGCGTTACCTAAAGCACCTTTGCACTAGCAAATAATATGGAGCATATTTTAAATAAAACCGAGCCCCCTCTATTCCAGCGGTGCTTAGCTTCTAAGCGCCTAAGAAACAAGGATAGCACAAGAGATCTGCTAAGCCTAGCTTAAGAATGAACATTATCGTTGCTTCACCGGCAAATTAATGCATATAGTTACTAGAAATTAAGCAGAAAACAAAACACGCCAATATAGGATGCCGGCTCAAGACGCCCTAAACTTTGAGATCGTATCGTTTGAACAGGTGGTAAACAGCGGACACCGACAGGACTTGTGAAGTCACAACTACGGCTGACAATACACGTGTCTGGTCGGGATCGCGGCTTTGCATAGGAATGGAGACAACATGCAAATGGCCGGGCGACATCGCGATGCAATTTGATTCCCAACCAGCAGATTAGAAAGGAAGAAGGATTTCATTTGTTTTAGCTGATTGCTCTCAATGACTGGAATGAGTTACCCACAGCGCACAAGTTTGTGTGCCAATAATTGGCACTGCCGTGAGTTCCGAACTGGTAATACACTCGGATCGCGGTCTGCCAGCTGTTGATGTGTCGAGGCGCGCGCGTGCCGATACAAAGACCGCCCCCAACCCTCCCCCACCCCTCCCTCCCCTCTCCCCTTCTTTATTTCGAATCGCTCGCGAGCAGCTGCGGAAACACCCTTCACCTCAAATAAATAGCGGCGGTCCTAATCGGCGCGCACACTCCATCAATTTATCGGTGCTAATCGAGCTGGTCGGTCTGTCTCTGCTATCGCCCGGACTGGACGGGGCAGACAGTAGTACTTGCGAAAAACAAATTCTTATCGTTTTGTTGCAATTCTTTTACTTTTTATATTGTGAGAGCTAACAAGCCCCGCCGTACAAGGCGTGGGTAAAGATGTTTTATTTCTTTTGCAAGTTAAGACTGCGAGCTTTGGCACCGCTGCACTGTAAAAATTTTGGTCGTCATTTTGACGACAATTCCATGGCTGATTTTTTTTACAACAGTGTCGTCATTGCAGCGTGATGACACTACTGTCGTCACTCGTGCAACATGCATAGCAGCTTTGAACTTGAATGACGATTCTTTCGTCACATATGACAAATGTGTCGTTTAACTGACTAGGATTTGTCGTCATTTTGATCAAATGAAAATGTCATCAAAATTTTTGTCAAGTGACGACAAATTTTTACAGTGCGTGTGGTCGCTGATGCAGCAGACTGCGATGTTGTTGCTTGGAACTCAAGCCGCGCGGGGATACTCTGCGTGCGAATCAGTCTCGAGTTGGAGCCGATCGGTAGTTCGGTCTAAGTTCTACCAGGACGGACGGAGCACGCCGGGTCTCACTCGTACTAACGTGCTTAACCGGAGCGAGGGAGATGGCGCCTTATGGAGTTTGTGTGAGTGCGAAAGAGACAGGCGGGCGGGTAAACCCCCTCTTGCATATCTCCCTCCCACTCACACGAACTCCATAAGGCCACATCTCACTCGCACGTTCTCCTGCCCGCGCGCCTTGCCGCGCGCCTCCGGTCCTGGGCCGCGGGGCTGTGAACTCGGACGATCAGCTGAGCTGAGCTGAGATTGCAGCTTCATGTTTTTACGAGGGAGTGTTTATTGATTGCTTTATCGTACAAAAGTCAGTCCTGCAGAGGACACTGAGAGACTCAGCTGAAATTTTAGCATGGCTGCTCAAAAATTTGCTAGGCCGCGCGAAACTTTGCCTTTTTATTATTATTGTGGAAAATAAGTTTATCTTGATCATATTGGATGCCCCAGCCCCCCTATCGCCTCAGACTGTCGCCTACGTCACAGTTGAGGGTGCTACCGTCTCACTGTCAGCAAAACAGCAGCCTATAAGTTATATTAGATCGGCGCATACACTGTGAAGAATAGACGGAATATTCTGTCAAAAAAATGACAGAATCGTCTGTCAACAGTGACAGAATTTTAATTCTGTCAGGCTGACTGACTCATTCTGTTACTGTGACTGGTTTTTCTGTCAGGCGTGCAACCTGGTGCAACGAACCGCAAGATACGGATGCAAGTCTGTACCTGAGAGCTCTCATGTGCCGTATTAGCTCAGTATGCAAGGCACGACACCAGCAACAAAAGAAGCGGGGTTCTAATCCAGGCCGCTCACATAATCTCTTTTTTTGACAAACTGACAGAATTTTCTGACAAAGTTATCAGAATTTTCTGTCATATTTCTGCGTGGAAATTCTGTCATGCGTGTGGGAATATTCTGT
>CABIKL010001970.1:0-13697 GCA_902196195.1 Aptinothrips rufus
CCGCTGACGAGACCTATGTTTACTATCCGGTTTGGTATTCTTGACTTCTTCTCAACTTCCGTTCTGGCTATCTCCGGACTACCCTATAGGGTACTTCAAAGAAGCCCAGAACGGAAGTGTGAAGAAGAAAACGACGCGGCGAGAGGGGGAGAGGGGAGCCGCAGCGGAACCGCCCCGCTCCCCCTCTCGCCATGTCGTTTCCTTCTTCACACTTCCGCTCTGGGCTTCTTTGAAGTACCCTATTTGTGCTGTGGTCCATTGTTTTGGTGAACGCTCCCCAGCCATGTTAAAACAACATTGATGCACAATGTTGATTGTGTCCAACATTGCTAAAAGATGTTGGACAATACTGCCAGGGACTGTTGGATGACATCAACGTAGCTTTTTACGTTGATCAACATTGCAGGAGACGTTGTTTTCGTTAACATAAACCAGCAATGTTGATCAATATAATAGGGTATTCCAAATATGCCTGAATAGAGTACTCTAAAGATGACTCGAAGCGGAAGTAAAAAGAAGAAAACGGCTTCTACTGGCCGGGCGAGAAGGGAGGCGGGGAGAGGACTGGCCGGACTCCCGCCTTCGTCCCCTCCTCACCGCTCGCCCGGTCAGTGGAAGCCGTTTTCTTCTTTTTACTTCCGCTTCGAGTCATCTTTGGAGTACTCTATTCAAAACACAGTGTCCTCTGCGGTGCAGCGACAGTCGTAAACAAAGTCTCTTGAAGTATAGCCTCCGAGCCCCTGTGAAGCCGTTACACAAGTGACAGAGACTGACAGGAGAGCAGCGGCTTGCACGTCACCTGTCCCCTCCCCTCTCCTAGCCTCCCTCCACTAGCGGGTGCTGGGTGAGGGCGGGGGTAAGGATGCGGCTGGCTGCGCCACACCGGGCGGCGGGGAAGGGCGGGAGGCATGCAGTGAATAGGGTACTCCAAGGACGGCCTGAGGCGGAAGAGTGAAGAACAAGACGCCTTTCACTGGTATGGCAAGAGGAGAAGCGGGATGTCAGGCGCGCGGAAGCTCCACCTCACCTCTTGCCCTTCCAGTGGCAGTCGTCTTGTTTCTTCACTACTTCGGTTCAAACCTTCCTTGAGGTACCCTATAGGGTACTTTTAAGAAGCCCGGAACGGAAGTGTGAAGAAGAAAACGACATGGCGAAAGGTGAAGCGGGCGGTTCTGCTGCGATTATCCGCTCCCCCTCTCGCCGCATCGTTTTGTTCTTCACACTTCCGCTCTGGACTTATTTGAGGTACCCTATTGCGATGACAGACTGTGGCGCAAGTAAGAAGAAGAATGGCTTCCAGTAATCCGATGAGAGGCGCGGAGATGAAACAGCGGGTTACACTTCCCCCCTGTCGTCCCGCCTGATTAGTGGAAGACAGTTTGTTCTTCTTGAGGAGTCATTGGAATACCCTACTGCCGCTGAATGAGGTGGTAGTCGCAAGGTAAATCCCAAAAGAAAACACTCCTGTACAGTTTTGACTAACTCATGCGTAAAACAACACACGCCGACACTCACCAAGAACCACAGCAATCACTGAACTACACTCACACTCAACGTAACCACGCAGCCAAACACACCTATGTGATATGAACAAAACAATGAAAGGAAAGCACTACCAAGAACTACACGTATACCGGAGAATACACTGCCAACTGCACACTCACCCGCTGTAGAACAGCAGCGAGGTAATCACTGGCAATCCTCTGGGATGCAGCGAGTCGTGAACAATGGAAGCGCGTCTCTGGAAGTAGAGCCTCCGAGCGCCTGTGAAGCCGTTATACAAAGTGACTGACAGGCGAGCAGCGACTGGCAAGTGGGACGGTAGCCTCTTCCCTCTCCACTGCCGGGTGCTGGTTGAGGGCGGGTGTGGATGCAGTCTGCGGCTGGCTGCGTGACACCGGGCGGCGGGGAGGGGCAGGAGGCAGGCAGTGAGTAGGGTACTTCAAGGAAGTCCAGAGCGGAAGGGTGAAGAACAAAACGACGCGGCAAGAGGGGGAGCGGGGAGCTGCTGCGGACCAGCGTCGCTCCCCGTTTTGCCGTGTCGTTTTCTTCTTCACTCTTCCGTTCTGGGCTTCTTTGAAATACCCTTATAGGACGGCCGACGGCCTGGAGCGGAAAAGTGAAGAACAAGACGACTTTCACTGGTAGAGCAAGAGGAGAGGCGGGTTGTCAGGCGCACGGCAGCTCCGCCTCACGTTTTATTGTGCCTGTGTCAGTCCCGGCACACCGGCAGTAGTCTTGTTCTTCACTGTTCCGGTTCAGACCTTCCTGGGAGAACGTTATAGGGTATTTCAAAGAAGTCCAGAACGGAAGTGTGAAGAAGAAAACGACATGGTCAGACGGAAAGCGGGCGGTTCTGCTGCTATTATTCGCCCCCTCTCTCACCGCCTCGTTTTGTTCTTCACACTTCCGCTCTGGAAGTTTTTTGAAGTACTCTATTGCGATGACGCACTGAGGGGCAAGTAAGAAGAACGTCTTCTATAGGGTACTTCAAAGAAGCCCAGAGCGGAAGTGTGAAGAAGGAAACGACATGGCGAGAGGGGGAGCAAGGCGGTTCCGCTGCGTTTCCCCGCTTCCCCTCGCTGCGTCGTTTTCTTCTTCACACTTCCGGTCTGGGCTTCTTTGAAGTACCCTATTAATCTGACGAGAGGTAAGGAGATGAAACAGCGGATTGCACTACCCTCCTGTCCTCCCAAGTGGTAAGTGGAGTCATTTTTTTCTTCTTACTTCCACTTGGTGCCGTCATTGGATACCCTTTTGCCGCTGAATGAGGTAGTTGTGGGAAGAGAACATCCGATTGTAACTGATATACTGTATCCAAATCTAATTGTCGTGCTACTTTCTTGTGCTTTTCTTACTACTCTTCCTGCATCTATTCTCTCTCTTACTCTTCGACTTTAGGCACAGTCATTAGAGCTAACCAAAGGTGTCGCCGATTATATGAGACAGCGGAACATCTAGACAATACCAATAGGGTACTTCAAAGAAGCCCAGAACGGAAGTGTGAAGAAGAAAACGACATGGTGGGAGGGGAAGCGGGGCGGTTCCGCTGCGGCTCCCCCTCGCCGCGTCGTTTTCTTCTTCACACTTCCGCTCTGGGCTTCTTTGACGTACCCTATACCCTTCACTATTATATTATAATGAATTAGCACGTTACTTCATTTCTTATGGTCCTTAGCTTGCCTTATGCAATCGGGAGCTCACTGGGGGTTCACAGCGAGAATAACAGTATTCACGTTTGTAAATAAACCATTATATTTCCCAAAACACAGTGCAACACTTCATCACACTTCTACTCTACTCACTCACTCGACTCTGCTGATACGGGTGAACCTGCTGGTGACTCCGGGCGTAATGACTGGTCTGACTCCCCCCGACCAAGTGGTCGTCTCTTTATATACCCTCTAGTGGACATCACGGGGAAGAAGCAAGAGTTATTTTCCATCCCGAGCGCACCCGTGGTCATCGAGTGCACGTCCGGCATGGCGGGGAGAAGGGAGGTCAACGAGTATTGTTTATTCCATCGCCTCTCCGCGCCGGCCCATACCGATCACCGCCACACGTACACTCTAGATCAAAACCATGTAGAACTACGGCTCTACACTAACCAGCCATACAGAATACCGAAACGGGCGACACCCAAGTCGACTTGACTAAATAAGTTCAGATTCCTGTTAAATTTAACCCTTTTTTACATTGTCCGCCTGAAAAGTACCCCTAAATGAGGAAATAAAATACCGACGGTATCGTTTTCGTGATCAGCACCCTAGAAAACCCAAGAGACGACACCCAACTCGACATGACTGATAAAGTAATGACTTTCGTGAAAACCACACCCTTATGACTTAAAATATGTTGAAACTTCCCTTAAACGACAGATAAGGTGTCCGGAAGCATTTTAAACGTGAAGAGCATCATCAGAAACTCCCGCACGATCTTGTCGGGGAAATTTCATATTCGGCCTTAATCCCTCCCTTGAGGCCTCCCTTACAACGTCCCTTTAAAATTAAGCCAGATATCTGAAAATCAATTGGTGTGTGTGTGTGTTGATGATACTACATTGGGGTTTAAAGCGCTAGGCTGCATCTCGACGCGTTCAGAAGTTATCGTGCACGCACACACACGCACAGACAGACAACAGTTTATACCTCCGCCGATCCACTGGCTTCGCTGGACGCTCAGCCAGTTAATTTCGACCAGCTTCGACTGGGTACACCAGTGCACTTATATCCTTATAAATCCAAAACGGCTGCATAACATTTTTAGTGACTTTGGCTGTGGAGAGCGGTGGAGAGGTATATGAAAGACAATCATAAAATATGTATTTTTTTTAAATCCATTCTTGCGTATTTTGGGAATCGTACATAATATGTGAAGGATATGGTGCTACTATGCAATATTTAATATTTGAGTTAGGGCTCACAATGTAAGTGTTTTTCAGTACTATATGATACCCTCTTTCTAATGCAAATTGAATCATAGAAGTCGGTGCAACCATCCCAAAGAAATCGGAGCATGAAATTATTAGTGATTATTTGGTCCTTGTTTTCACTAAAAGTACCCTACTCTAATTTTGCCAGAAGGAAATTTTTCCCGGCCAAACCACTTGTCCCCACCATCCTAGTACTAAGGTATAACTTTTCACCTAAAATGGTCAAGATCAGAGCTCTAACTGTTTTGGCTTGGTTGATTTGACATGATTTACCCAACAGAAAACTTCATACCGTGAAAATTGTTGCTTACCAAATTCTGAACAAGTAAAAAAAAAAAGCTGGTCTCGATTACACATTTCCAAGACACATCAACACTGTTCCAGAACGTGAATGATAACAATGACAGAATTTCCCCACCACCTTTACCCTGTATCAGGGGAGGTAGCTGTCGTGGCGCAGGAGGAGAATTTGTTAAACGGCCTCCTTCCTCTCTAGGAATATGCCGTTGGAGCCAACCTGCCTCTCCCCTGCGCACCAGAATCTGTAAGGTACTGCCATTTAATGATCATCGTCTGTTAAATCGTGCAGCTCGATGTCGCCGTCATGCTCCACTAGTTCATGAGCAGATTGCTGAACCATCTGCATAAAGAGAGAAAGAAAGAGACTGTCATTATCAACTCTAAACAGGTCGCTCTCGGCCGCAACTCCACATTTCACAATTAGATTGAAACTTACGTAGCCACGCTGAAAGATCTCGTTCATGTCATACAGAGGCATTGCCTCGCTCTGATTTGATTTTCTACTAGTTCGACGCGCACGCTGCATCTGTCTTAGCTCCTCTGTTCTTCGGTTCCATGATTGGCATTAGAAATGCATTCTCATGAGCTTGATTAGCAAATGTTCATCGCTCGCATTTTCTGGGTCATCAAGCATGAGGGCCTTGTCGCAAAGTTCACAGTCCCTGCTGATTTTTTTTCGATTTGCGGGCAGTGTATCCTGCCACCTAGACAACGGCGAACTCGTCAAGTGGCTCATCAATATACTCATGGTCAGTGATGAGTTAGTTCAGCCGCCAAAACTATTTTGTCCATATCCTCTACTTGAATCAATTTGGAAAAAGAGCTCATAGATTTAAAAAATTGTCGATTTATAATATGCAGATGGATGTTCCTTGCTAGCTATAGGTATGCTGCCAATCTTACCTGCAAGTACAATTTCAAACAGTTCGCGGTCTAATTCTCGTTTCCTTTCTTCATTTGTTTTAGATTGCAGATAATCAAAGATCAGCAGAGTTCTGACCATTTCCCCTCCAGTAATGTTGCTCCCTCTGAGAGGCTTTACCAGTGAATAAATCGGAAGAAGTTTGAACAACTGTGAAAATACTGGAGGTTCAGGATGGGTGTTAGGTCCACAGGACTGCCTCATGAGTCCGAAGTATCTCTACAATAAGTGGGTATTTCTATAAATATATTTTTGCATTGAAAAGAAAACAGTTTAATATTGGAAATTAATACTAGAAAAATAATACTGGGGTAGGTAACGCTAAGGGTACCCAACCAATTTCAGTCGCAACGCTACAAATTTGGTATGTGTCGTCTACGGGACCTGCCGAGTCGAATGAGGTGCGAAATGGAAACAATTTGTTGCATTGGTTATGATAGTAAGTGTTAAATACCGTACTGTTGTAGGTTATGGTGCGCGTTGCGCAACGTGTCGCTCCGTTTCTCATACCGCATCTGCGCGCGTCGCTTGTCGAGATTCGAATGTTGCGCAAACGCGGCGAATGTGAGAACGTACAGGACGACCCTCAATACAAAGATCTTTCGGTGTGACCGGAATAGTAGCGACGAGCCTCCCCAAGGGACGAGGCATACAAATGACGTCGATTGACAAATGTATTGGGCGACTCTCAATACAAACGTCCCTCGAAGAGACCGGCATAGTGGCGACGAGAGTTCGTAAGGGATGAGGGTAACTAGGACGTGGTAGGGACTTACCTTATTGACGACGACTCGGGAGAAGGCTGTTGAGCCTCTGCGCCGCTGGGGACGTCGACTTCTCCAGGTTCAGGTCCACGTACCATTGGAGGGCGACGGAGTAGGCGTACCTCTGCACCCGGTAGCGCCGACCACGATTAGGGTTGTCCCACATGTCGTATAGTGTTTCTATCCGTTGCACACTGCTGGGGGCAACCCCTTGTGGTCGGTGCTCCAGGTATTGCACCACATGGTGCAGAGGCACGCCGTTCACGTAACAGAAGGAAGCCACCGCCACAGGGTTCAGGGTGTCCACGTCCTGCACCATCGCGTGCCTCACTTCATTCGGCCACTCCCGAGGGGGTCCCAGGTGGCGCAGGAGGTCCTGCCATGCTTGCTCGAATTCGTCGTGAGCCGGCCGGGACAACAGGTTGTCGACGTACGGTCGACCTAACCGGGACAAGACCTCAGGCCGCGTCAAGTCCGGGCGCACCCTTGTTGGCGTAGGCGGCGATGTTCCCTCTGTCGGTGGCACGCCGTCGACGATGGTGATGTATGGGATGTCGGCAGGCCGTGGTGGGTTCGGGCTCTTCGTGTCGTCGTTAGCGTTTGACTCGATGACAACGACGTCGTGTGTTTCTTGGGGAGCCAACGTGGTCGACACCGATGGAGTTTCTTGCTCGTCATCCGATATCATGATAACGTCCTCATCAATGTTCACGTTAGCGCGGGTCCGGTCACGTTCTTCACTCACAACTCTTGCGTCATTGTCGTCGTTGTCGGTCCACATCCTGTACAACGCCACCATGTACGCGATGTACTCGTCGTTTGCTTGTCCCCCTGGGTAGTCACGCAACATGTCCACCGCAAGGTTCAGGGGCACTTCGCGTTCGTACAAGTACCGTCCCAGAATTCTGACGCACTCCGACGACGGGGCACTTACAAAGGCCGTCAACACATCTTCCGGCCAGTCCCAGGGCTGGCCGACTCTTTCCACGACATCAGGGTACCACATAGTTACGTGCGAAACGAACGACTGCTTACCGTGCACTACTGCTCTACTACGCAGTTTTTTCACCCGGTACGCACCACCCTGTAGCAGTACCACTACAGCCACTGCTGCAGCAGCACCACTACAGCCGCTGCTGCAGCAGTAGCACTGCAGCCACTGTTGCAGCAGTGGAAGGAGTAGTAGACTTCGAACGCTACGAAAGTACGCAGTATTCCCTCAGTCGTGCTACGAGTGTGTTCAACAGGAAAGTGACTTGTGAAAGTGTAGTGTGTCGTCGTTTAAGTTATGGCGTTTTTTGAGTCGAATGACTTCATTACTTTGGAATCCAACCTTAATGTTGACACTAAACTACTTGTTCAAAAACTACAACAGTTGCACCTTCTACGACAATGTGGGAAGTGTTTCCGGTGCCGTAATGACAGAACACTCATAAAACACAAGGGAACTTACGTAGCAAGGTGTAAGTTTTGCAGAAATCGTGTTTTTTTTATACGTAATGGCACCTTCTTCGGTGGAGTAAGGCTTGCCTTTCGAAGTGTCATGAGACTAGCATTTATGTGGAGTGCAAAAGTATCGGTGCAAATTGCCCATAACTTGCTTGGATACAGAAAAGACGTAATTGCGTTGTACTACCGCTATTTCCGAGACATTTGTTCTTGGAAATTGCTAGAAAATCCCCAAGACATTCAACTCGGAGGCCCCGGTCACGTGGTGCAGATCGACGAGAGTGTGATAACGAAGAGGAAACACAACAAGGGCCGCATAGTGCCAGAACAGTGGGTGTTAGGAATCTTGGACACCACCACAAACGTCGGCGTTGTGCGTTACGTGGAGAGACGCGACGGCAACACTCTCATTCCTATCATCAGGAATATCGTGAAGCAAGGCTCTGTGATTTGGACCGACGAGTGGCGTGGATACAACAGACTCCGCGACGTCGGGTACGTCCACCACACCGTCTGCCACAAAAGAGAATTCAAGGCAGCGGACGGGACGTGCACGAACGCCGTCGAGGGACTGTGGGCCGTCCTCAAGAAACACCTGCGGTTGCTTCACGTGCTCCAAAGCCGTCTGCTGCCAGAGCACATAGACGAATTTATGTAGCGGCGGGTCTACTGCTCTGGAGCAAAAACCGGGGTGGTCTTCAGGACCCTCCTCACCCACATTGCGGAGCGATACCCCTGCTAGCAACTCAACGCAGTGAGTAATTACTACCTTATAGTGAAACTAGGCACTTTCCTATTACTTTCTCTACATTTGTATTGCTCGTCGCTTGGGGAGGCTCGTCGCTACTATTCCGGTCACACCGAAAGATCTTTGTATTGAGGGTCGCCCTGTACGTTTTCACTTTCGCCGCGTTTGCGCAACATTCGAATCTCGACAAGCGACGCGCGCAGATGCGGTATGAGAAACGGAGCGACACGTTGCGCAACGCGCACCATAACCTACAACAGTACGGTATTTAACACTTACTATCATAACCAATGCAACAAATTGTTTCCATTTCGCACCTCATTCGAGTCGGCAGGTCCCGTAGACGACGTACATACCAAATTTGTAGCGTTGCGACTGAAATTGGTTGGGTACCCTTAGCGTTACCTACCCTAATACTGTATTGTATGTCCAGGGAAGAAAGGACTCTACTGCGTCTGGCGTGATGTATGTTAGGCTGAAGTCACCCACCTTCACAGACGAAAATGTAAGAGCTGCAGTCGTAGCTCAAGTGGCGATCGTCGTAGAGGACAATTGAAAAGCATTCCCTTCTGAGGTTCTTTTCCTTCTTTATTTTTTGAGGTATTATTGAATAAAACTTAAATGTTGAAAGACAGACAATTTCTAACGACAACAGCCTTATGGAGGAGATCACTAAGCTTTAGCTTCAAACAATCCTGTAGTTAAGTTATGCTGGTGATATCGTCTCCGCAACGTAGGCTTGAAAGGGTCAGGGAAGTGGGAGCTTCCGCAGCAGCTGCCATGCCTTTCTCTTTAATGTGGATTTGGTCTTGCCTCTTGTTTCTTGTTCTTGCCTTTAAACATGTGAGTGAAGTAGGATCCAATGCTGGCGGTGATCCCGTCCGTTAGATCAAAGTTAATTAAAACGGGGTTGCCCCATCTCTCCGACTCCCGACTGCGTCGGCTATTAATCGCGTATCTTCGAGGTTCTGCATTGCTGTTGAAACATTGTTGTATGAGGGACAATATCGCAAACTCCGGCCGCTAGGATCGCTAGCCGCGCTGGCGCCTATTTCAGCATTAGCAGCATACACCTCGCGGAGATTTTCGGGCTTTTTCTCGGGCATGGTTGGTCGGACAATTTTCAAAACATCATATGAAAGATTGATATTTGGCCTAAAATCGGCTCGCTTACACTCCCCGTCTAACGCAAATAATAACGGAGTTATAGCCGAAAATAATGCGATGCGTCGCATTGCTATGTAGACCGGGCGGGACCAGCGCGGGTGGCGATCCTAGCGGCCGGAGTTTGCGATAATTTCCCTCATTATGGACGTCCTTGGCTCGCTCTCGAATGATTGTTACATTTGGGCTTCGTCGGTGCCTATTGCAGTGGCCAAGATCATTGGCGGGTACGTATCCTAGCCCAGTCTGTTTGCCGAAGTAGTAATTAGCAACCTTCAAACCCCCTGCGAAGTCAACCATCTTGACCTGACACAAAAAGCTAGGAGATCTATGCGAATTAAGATTGAGTTTAAATACTAGGTCTCTGGTAGGTCTCCAATCTGCTCGACTTCCCCCGAATCCAATCGACTCTGCCAATTTCCGCCCGAATCGAATCAGTTAAATTTGAGCTTGAATCAAATAATAGAGATAAGTAAAACCATCATGAAAAATGTCCCAATCTACGGTATTTCGTACTGGCTGGCAAGAGTCAATCAAACTCTTCAGCTTGGCTCGTGCCCCACGCGGAACGCGGGAAACTCCCACTGCGATTCAATAGCGAAGCATAGCCGACTCGAATTTTCGAAACATTCAATATCGAAGTAACCTAATTCGTTATGGAATCAAATCATCACGGATTTGATTTCGAAGTATTCGAACACTCCTCCACGTTTGGTACGTTACACTTTATTTCAAGCGCATATTTACAGCGCATATTAAACAGCCTTCGACTCAAGCAAAGAAAGCTGTCTCGGTGTGTCAAAAACTTGTCTACAATATTCAACAGTGCGCGAACATATCTAACGACGGACCGACAGCCTATCGTCAACTAACTTATCCTTAGTCAAAGCTTTTGTTTGTATTGCACAGACCCAAAGTGCGCCGGTGAGCTCTAGAGCCTTATCAATTAATCATACCATGTGAAAATTTTGTCAAGAACACGTTAACATTGTTAACAAGGTAAGGTTCACGCCCAGCCAGCAGTGTCTAAATCTTTGCGTAGAAGACCGAGCCCTTGGTTTTAGTTGGACGACCTGCCCACGCTCAGCCCAAGTGGGACATCACTAATGCGATGTTGTGTGTAGGATTTAGTTCCGAGATTAATAATTCGACGCTGAAAAAAAAATGTTATTGACTTCTGCGTAACTGAGCGTAACGATTGAAGCAACTCTTTGTTGAAGGTTCGATTTAGTAACATGAAATCAACATAACTTGGTCGATTTTAAATTAGGGTAAGCTGCCCAGTGTACCACAGTGTACCAGTAGTCGACACTCTGCAGTTCGTATTCGATTTCCCGCGAATGGGCTAACGTTTAAGTCTTGCGACAACTTACTACTTGTGTGGCGGGTTATAAAAGCTTTGAAGAGGCATCTTCATGGTCACAGGACAAGCTCTTCACTTTCAATTCACCACGGCTTCTGCTCTATGCTAATGTTTGCCCTCGGAGCTCAGAGCTTTGAGCTACATGCATACTATGGAGATGAACGTTGAACGTGTTGGTGTGACAAATGACGGCAGAGGAAACTGGGAAACAGTTTTTTACTTTATTGCTTGAATTGGTGGAGATAGAAGCCTTATCTCACGGCAGCGTAGTGCTGGAGCAATAGCTAGGTCACCACCAGCAAACGAATGGTCTCTCGATCAGCGGCAGCTTCTTGCACATCACCTTTTGCAGATTAGTCAGCGCCTCATCCTGCTCGCCTTGGTTGAACATCTGGCGTGGGCAAGTGAGAGACAAGACAATTAGAGCACTCAAAGTGAATAGTGCTCTGTTAATTCAAATGTGTAAGTATGCAGGCTAGGAAATGCGTTACAGCTTTGTTATGCATGAGGAATGCGTAAAATTGCATCGCGTACCCCCTGCTATAAACAATTAGTAAATAAGAAATAGCTGTTATGCGTTCTCTTGTGCGTAATTTTTAAGCAGTTGAATCAGCAGAGTGCACGTTACATTTCAAAGCTCAGGCGTCTTGTTTGGAGGTTTCAGAAAAGATTTGTAGTTTTCATGCATTATTTTCCTTTGAGTGCCGATTGCGTCGTTTCCAAAGGGAAAAATAATTAAAATCGATTGGTCTCACAAACCTTCAAGTATTGCAAGAATTTTTGCTCGTAAATAAAATTTGGGTGTAAGTAAGTGGTCAGTCCTTGCATCCTCTTACCTGCTCACCACACATGTGATAAACCTTTCCGTGCTTGTTTCTATTCTGGTGTGGTTTTGAGATTCTCTATCAAATATAGATAATCAACAGCCCATGTCTGCTGTCCATTAGTCTGTTCTTCACGACTGACTTTGCCACTTGACAAGAAATTAAAATAAAAGCTCCCCGATCCAAACAGAAAACGATGCTACCAATTCAAACAGAGCGGCTCAGCAACACTTGACCACACTCTAGTTTCACATCACATGCTAAATATTATGATTTCTTTAAAACAAACGACCACTGTGCCATTTTGAAGAATGAATTGAACAAATTTTGGAACAGGTTAGTCTATTTTAAGACGTAAGTTTTTCTTTCAAGGTTGCCGATCACGCATCCATAATTTGGTTTTTCAATCACTTCCTGAACAAGGAAGTCTTCAATACATTGAAATGTAAATTTGATACTTTGAACAGTTTCTTGAAGAGACTGCCAAAAAAATTGAGTTTGTAATCTAAATGGGGCGCGCATAACACCACTCACCGCGCTCCTTTTTAATGAGTAAAGAGTTAAAATCTGGTCTCATTAAAGCCACGCGTGTCTCAAGTCAACATTTTAACAATAGAATGCAGAGTGCAGTGTGTTTCTCGAAACTCTCAGCACGAGTGCATTTACAACTCGCTTACCGTGTCGAAGTACATTGTTGGCACGAAGGCTAAGTTGGTCGGGGTCCTCAGACCCATCGCGTTGAGGAGGGCCTCGCCCTCGGAGGTTGAGGAACACTTCCTGATGTCGTCAGGGACCAAGCCGACGTCCGTGAAGCACTGGAATCACAGGCCAGTCAGACATGGACAGGGGCGAACAGTTTGATACCGAACTGAACCGACCATAAGTGGTCTTCCGTATACCACGTGACAGTTTAAATGCCACTTTTTGACCCCCTTACGTGACCATTCTAACCTAACCTTACTATGTATTTGGGATAGGATGTCACATTGGGCCAACCCCCCCCCCCCCCCCCCCCCCCCCCCCCCCTAAAAATGTCACGCGGTTTATGGAAGACCCCTAAGTTGTTCGGCGAGTCCGAATGCACGTGCTGTGTCAGATACTACACCAAGCAGACGCCCGAAGCCGAACACCTTCAGGCGTTTGACAAGAGGACCACGGCAAGTGCCAGACTGGCTTCCAGTTCAGAGTGTGTTCTCTGTGCTCCTCCGCTCGGAAACAAAATACACGATCTGAAAAATTATCAATCTCAGGCGTTGCTAAAATATAGGACCACAAAGTTTGTTGGCTAGGTGGTTAGCGAAGCCAGTCACTCCACGACAGAAAAAAAAGTTGTCTGTCTGTCCGTTAGCCACACCGATAAATTTCGAACGGTTTGACCGGTCACTCTGAATTTCATTTTGTGGCGATTTCTCCCTGAAAGCTCGCCGGGGGTTGAATTCCGCCAATCTACCTCGATTTTAAAGGGTGGTTGTAGGGGAGGCCTAAGGGATGATTAAGGGCGGATACACAGTGTTTCCGGATAAGGTCGTGTTGGAGCTGGGTATCGAACTGGTTTTTTTTTTAGGATGTTGATCACGTTTAATATGTTCGCGGGAGTACAATCTGGAGTTTAAAGATATTTTATGCCATAAGCAGGCAATTTTGACGAAAATCGTCACTTATCAGTCACATCAGGGAGCAGAAACACCGTTGATGGAGACGGTTCAATGATGGCGGCAGTAGCCAAATCGC
>CABIKL010001971.1:0-13697 GCA_902196195.1 Aptinothrips rufus
AAAAAAAAAAAAAAAAAAAAAAAAAAAAAAAAAAAAAAAAAAAAAAAAAAAAAAAAAAAAAAAAAAAAAAAAAAAAATACCATAAGATTAAAGTGTATTTGCTATATCACAACATTAATGCATACAAACTACAGTTAGAATATCGAATTGTACTTGGCTATTTTGACCACCAAAAACATCTTCTGGCCAAATATGTTTTGCCCTTAACGATACTGATTGTTGAGAGCACCAGCACTTTACAAATAGCAGCAATTACCAACAAAACTGGCAGAGTTGAATAATATTTTCTACTAATTTTTACCATTAATTTTACAGAAAAAATTGCATGCTGCAGAGTACAAGTATTGCAGTGATTTTATTGCAAGGTTGAAAACATCCCATATTAAAAATTCTTCCATAGAGAAACGGTTCAGAAAAGAGATAATTGTAGGTCATCAGTAATTTGTAGGTCCACAATACTGCTCAGAATTCTATAGCTCTAGGACACCATAGCAAAGACCACTGCTCCAAACAAAAAATCAAGACACATTATTAAGATAATTACTCCAATAATAAATGGATTACAGAATATGTAAATGTCTCATGATGCGCTCACCATAAAATCCTGTTTTAGGGACCTCTAACTCTGATCTTGCGATCGATATTGCCTCGACACATTGGGCAGAAGGTCAGAGGTTCACAGCACTTTGCACAGCAACACATGTGTCCACATTGAAGGATAATTACATCACACTGTAATAAAAACATCGGCCTTTAAGGTCTTTCACAGCATAAATTTTCAAAAGTGTTGGAAAATTCTTGTTAATATATACTCACTGCTGCTTCCATACAAATGACACACTCAGTTTCAATAATGCCTTGTGGAACAAAAACTTCAGTTTGTTGCTCAATGGCTGATGAGGATGGCTCAGGTAATGCAGATGCTTCTTCAACGGGAAGTGATGGCTGAGAGGGTGAAGTGAAGTCCAGCAGTTTCTTGCTGGCACATTCCCTCTCCTCAGCATAGAGTGCCAATGCTCTCAAAACACTTTGTCTGTCCTTTTCCGACCTTATGCCTGCCTGTAAAGTTTTTTTACAGGTGAATGAAAAATGCTCTTTTTATTTAGACAAATAATTAAAAAGGTTGGATACACATAATCAAAAAATCCTGGACAAAAGAAGCTATCAGTATTTCTTAATAAATACAAGGAAAATCCATTGACCAATGAACTATCTTAAGTGGTATTATGACAATCATATGTAACAGATACATACCGATTTCAATTGAGAGTCTGTAACAGACAGTAAGACTTCTGGGTCATGCATCCACTGCACCAGAAATGGTAAGCAATGAACAGCTCCATTCAGAACCAAGTGACTTGCAAGGATGGGGTCTAACACTCTCTCTTTGTCAATAAACTTGTTTGGTCTTGAATCTAAAAGACGCTGATATTGATGAAGCCAAAAGTCAGTATTTTCCTACAAAGCCAAAAACAATAGTTACTTAGAGATAGATTAAGTTAAGATGGTGACAAAAATCATATATCTAAACACAACCCTGATCAGCCATGATGCATAATAAAATGAGCCCTTCTTACTTGATGTTGACGCTCCATTTCATGAAGTGTGTGAATTAACTGATCTCGGCGAGAAGCTTGTTCTTCAAGCAATTGAACCAAAAGAGATGAAAGGGCAGTACGTTTTTCGGCAACATCCGACTGAAAATGTATAACATTTCATTACATGAGGCAAATAAAGCATATTTTTAAGTATGGTAAAGAAAGTGGTGTGGTGAGAGAATTTTATGGCACACTCCAATTTGGATGAATTTTAACTGCCAAACACCCCACCTCTCCTTACAACAACCAGACCTAAATATGATTAACTCTTAAGTTATTCCAAAAGCACTCACAAGTTGTTCGGATAGTTGATGGTTTCTTCTTTGCAGTTCAAGAGCAGTAAGCTGGGCTAGCTGCTGTTCAACAAGAGCAACCTGTTGCACAAGTCCCCATGTTCTAGCATCGCCACGCTCCAGAAGAGAGCAAACAGCAGCTCGTTGCAGCTCCTCATCTCTTTGCAAACGGTGAACCAACTCCAGTTGGGCATTGCTATACTTGTCTACAGCACTCAAAAGTATATTACTTGACTCAAGTTCCCTTAGAAATAAAAAAAAAGTTAATTTAGAACCATTTACATATAGATTAAAATGATACTGAGAGGTAGAGAATGACTTACTTGCTCAGCAAACTACTTGTCATTTCTACTCTATACTGCTCATACTCCCGCATTCTTTCTTCTTGACGTAATTCTTCCTCCACAAGCTGTTTCATTCCATCTTTAAAAAAAAAAGAAATTTAATATAATTGAAAGAAATATGAGAAGACGTTGCACATGGCACCAGACAACATCTTTCATACCAAGGACATCATGTCTTTGCAAATCCCGTTGTTGTTGTTGCATAGTAGCAAGCAATTCTTGCTCTTCTTCTTGGGCATGCAGCATCTTTTCTTGTCTTTCCTGCTCACGCTCTTGAGCAGACAGAAGTAACAGCTGCGTGATCATTGCATCTGTATTGCGTTCTACTACTCATTTCACATGCAGAAACAGAAAAGGAGATAATCACTGGAAAAGTTTATGAAAATTCTACATTTTTTATGACAAATTACTAAACTTTTGTTTACTTCATAATTTTTGTCTATTTCAAAAAGGGCAAGTTTCAGCCTGAAGGTCAAGAGTTTCTTGACTTACACAATTGGGTTGAGTCAAAGAGACAAAATTGAATTTTTGAGTTACCGTTCTGAAGATGCTTAACTAATCGTTGTCGTTCTTGCTCGCGTTGATGTTGTACTCGCTCCACTTCTCTTTCAAGTTTTGATTGTTGACTGGCCAAGTTTGCAAGCAGCTGCAAGATAGAACAACACAGAAAATTAGGGTGCTGTAATTCAACTAAAGGTCAAATTCTAAAACTTTGATCGAAAGATTTCCTTTTCTGAGAAAACCACCTACTCTCATACTACCCTGAGAAACTCACCTGTCCACGATTTTCCCTTAGAACACAACAAGCTTCAAATTCCCTCTGATGTGTTTTTCCTCGATCAGCTTCCAGTAACATCCTTTCTCTCTGCCTCTGTGCCTGATGGTGCACACATCACACATGACACACAATAAGTGCAGACAGAGTGCAAAAATCAGACAAAGACACAAAACAATTTTACTCTAAAGCATGCTGCACAATTATTACGAGGAATATAAATCATTCACACTCTTCATTCTTAAAAGATTATTATTATGCATTATGCATGCAGATTATCTATACACTCTCCCATAATCTATAGACTTGTAATTTGAATAACAGATAATATATTAGCATAGAGCAGGTTCATAATAAGACAGAATGGAAGTCAAATCCAAGGGAACTTAGACAATACTTTCTTAAGTAGTATCATTATACCAAAACGCAAAAAAAAAAGAAGAAGTCTTAAGCCAATGCAATAATTTGATAGAAAATGTTATTGTCTTTTTTTTTTATATGCTGAATTCCATACTTTAACAATAGCTCAACATGAAATTACGCTGAAAACATAGAACTAAAATAAAATTAGCGTTGTGCAGCTCCAAGGAAACTAAAATTGATGCACATCAATTAAGAATTTATTTCATGCACTTGAAAGTCCAGCAGAATCATGGTTCTTTTCACCCAGAAAATCCATTTGACAATGGGCACTTCTAATACCAAATTAGCTCTAGGCGAGCAGTGAAAGTACAGTATGTCACAAGTTGCAACACCTAGATCACTTCACTACTTGATTCTCACCAAAGTTATGATTATATTTTACAAGAATGTTTTTATACTGACCTTACTTTTGATTTAAGTTTTCTATTATTTACTTGCCAAAGTTTTGATATACATACCCATAACTTCTTTTATCTCAATTAGTTTCTACATCAATTGTGATCATGACAAGGCACAGTACCAATGACTTTTCTTGACTTTCTTGACTGAGTATACGTCTTAATATTCTGGGTGCCAAAGACTTTCGTTGAATGAGTATACCTCTTAATATTCTGGGTACCAATGACTTTCCTTGACTGAGTATACCTCTTAATATTCTGGGCTGTGCAGGATTTGCAACAGCAAGAAATCATTGACACAGAGCTGCCTAAGCAAAAGAAGCGGTGGAACATAGCACTGTACTTTACATGCCTTGAGTTGCTCTAGTTGATGAAGTCGCTCCTACAACAAATGAAGTGACACACAACACACACTAAATAAAAAAGTGCAAAAGGCATTTATTTTTCAGTCAAAAGACTTCAAAATTTAGAAAAGACTTAACTCTGTACTTGGCTAATTTGAAACCAATGGCACACTTTAAAAGACAGAAATTTTGTGAACAAATATGCATTTTCTGAAACGGCCAGAAGATTTAAGTACATATTGTTTCAAAGTTATATCTTCAAACAACAACAGTACTATTTTTATTTTATTTTTCAAAGTAACAGAGCATTGTGTGCTTGTGCAAAGTATTGTAAGTGTCGCAGTTATCCAAAAATGCTTAAAAATTAAAGCACAACCTAAAAACTGTTTGACATTATTATCATCAAACTAGATTTTGAAGTCTTTGACTATAGTCACATGAATTTTACAGGTTGGTGATGGTGATAAGCTATGACTAAATACAACATCACACACATGAATTCAATACCTTCAAGCCCCTTTGCTGCTTTTCTGCTTCAAATACATTCACAACTCTCTCTTCATTAGTAGAGTCTTGCGGCTGTCTTTCATCCAGTGGAATAAATAGTAAACCATTTTCTGAAGAAAAAAAAGAAAGAAAAAAATAGAAAAAAATGCAGTTAGTCAAAAAGTGTTTGAGTCTCTAAGTCTCTAAAAACTTCAAAGTTTTCAAAAAAATGTTAAGCTGGCTTCCACAAAACTTAAACATTTATTCTATGGCAACTAACATAAAAAAAATCTCAAAGAAACAGACAAAGAGAAGATTGGTTATAATGTGGCAAAAAAGCGTGTTAAAAAAATTCATCAACAGCACAAATAGTGCATACCTTCAGCTAAAAAGGCCAGGAGGCCTTGTGTGCCTTTCTCTATAACATTCTCTGGTACACAGCTTAGCTGAGATTCATCCATTAAGAGATTCTCCAAACTAGGAGCCTGAGTTATGGCAGCTGGTAATTTCCGCAGAGTTAAAGAAGAATTTCCACGCAAATCTAATTTTACAAGGTGAGGTAGATGACATAAAGACTCAGGTAGTAACTGAAGTCTGTTATGAGCTACTTCCAAAATCTGAAGTTGCTTCAGAAAGTTAAAGCAGTCCGGTAAGCTTCCAAGTTTGTTATTGCTCACATTGAGGATCTAAAACATACAACAATAAATAACTCAGTATTATTGTTTTTGACTGAAACTAAGCCATAATTATCACTCCAAAGGTTGTTATCGCTGAATTTGTTACATAAATTTCAGAAATATAATACCTTTAGGTTAATGAGAGAGCTTATTCCCTGTGGAAGAGATGAAAAACAGTTGTTATGAAGGTCTAAAGTAGTCAACATCGCAAGATCCTTAAGACTTCCTCCTCCTTCAAGAGAGGATAGCTGATTGTCCTGAAATATACAACAATAGATCAGCAGGATGGACAATAATACTTTGTTACAAATAATATTTTTACATGATGAGAGATTGCATAAATAGATGATGTTGAAACATAAATGGGCTCAAGAGTAACAGAATTCACAAACCTGCAGAAACAAGGATTCCTTCCGAAATACTTTACATAAAGAAAAAATGCCAGCAGGCACATCTCGTAGGGCACAGTCCGTCAAATCAAAGCATGGTTCAGGATCCTCCCTAGCCTGAAGGAGAATTTGAGATTACTGCTTTTAAGTAATTTCTTTTCCTCAAATTTACTTTAACTCGTCAGTAATAAGTTGCGATCAATCTTTTGACATAACGCATATGAGAAGTAATTACATAGCGCAGAAAGCTTTCAAATTTCATTCCGAAATGTCTAGCTAGATCATAAATCATTGGCCTACCCAAGGTGGGCCTACAATCTCATCATATGCACTTTGAAGTCGTCATAAGACTAAAACTTGTATAGCCTATGACAGCATGAGTGTCAAAGTTTAAAGTGCAACTTACAACTATGATAAATAGTATACAATTTCTGGGATAACAAAGATAAAGTTTTCTAAAAGGATAGGACACATAAAGCGACACAAATTTAAACGCATTAGCTTTGGGTACTTACGAGGTATAACTTGTGCTCAAGGCGAGACTTATAAATTTGCTCGCCATTACCTTTCTTTTTAAAGAGAGGCATTTTGGATCAACTACAATGTTTAGTGCCACAAATACATAACAAAGCCAGAGGTTAAGTCCATGCAAAGCTATTTTATATCCGCATCTAGAAATATGTTTGCATTTGCATGATAAGACTCAAATCTCACGTTGCAACTTTGTTGATTACTATGATGAGGCAATATATTCCAATCATCGAACATGACATCATGAGCCGAGATATGAATGTAATGACAGGAAAACGCTCGGTGCAATTGACATCGTAGAAACAGAATTTAAGGTTTGAGGTGGTTTAAGGTCACGCAAACAAAAGCAGACGACAACAACAGAAAATTGTTCACCGCTCACAGCCTTCCAAAACATTCATTTGGGGGGAGGACGAGGAGCACGGCGAGGGGGCGAGGGGCAGGCGGTAGAGGGGAAGAGGAGAGGACGGGTGCGGGAGGGAGTCGTTGCCGGCAGGAAGCAGCAGGAAGGGAAGGGCAAGGGGGGGCAAAGGGAAGGGTGAGCAGAGGGTGAGTGTTCAGTTCAGTGTGCCACTCCTTTGCACTAGTTACTTCGTTATCGCGAAGGATCTTTTCACGAATCCAATGTCATGGCTGTAAACATAGTCAATAACAATTTTGAGGAAGTGCTTCAATCAGAGAAGTTCAAAAAGGGTTTGAAAGAAGCTGAACATGTCGTTCAGTACATCAATAAAAACTACATCAGTTTAGATGACAAAGATTACACTACCTATGCTGATTATCTTAAAACAGTTGTAAGTATGAAAAAAGCTGTTAACGGTAAGTCTCGTATTAATTTTTTCTAATTTGTGCGCGGTTGTGGCTTAGCTAAATGAAACAGGAAGCAGGTGCGTCAGGTCTGTGAACCGAGACGGGCCAATCGGCCGCCCACGTATGTTGCGCCGAAACGGGTCGACGTCCTCTTTTTCCGCACCTCCATAAGTCCGATATTACTTTAATCTTTCACCGCATCACGAAAAGACGAAACTTTCCGCAGTCACACCTTTAATCAATTTGGTGCGACTGTTCTCCGGGGAAACCCGTTTCCAGAAGGTTGTTGGTGGCTGTCCTGAGAAAACACCCCCACCCTCACCCGAAAATCACACCGGGTGCGGTGCCTGTCCTTCCCTCTACTCGTTATTGCGGCACCAATGCATTGCAGTTAATTTCTTAATGGCATGTCATATGCGTGATAAGTTGATTGACTCATTGGGACTCTCCTTTCACAGCTAACGAATCTTGTACCAATTATGAAAGATAATGACCCGTTATTCCGTGCTCTATATCAAAAAGAGCATTTTGCTGGTAGTTATCCAGATGGTTTGAAGATTGGGAAACCAACTGAATATGACATGAATCTCATTATAAAGCTGCCCTTGGATCAATCAAAGTTAAAGGTATGTTTTTGGAGAAAATGTGTGAAAAAACTTCCAACAATAAGAAAACTAAGAAGAAAAACACAAAATACTCACAGAGATGGTGTTGCATCAATTTTCTTCCCGTTTGCAGTTTGAGGATGCTACTCCCTCATTTGTAAAAATCAAAACACCAGGATTAACAGCTCTCAAGGAACCTGGATCATCAATACCTCCTGATTTTGTGTAGGTTGTAATGAATTAATATGTATGTGGATAAAGCGATTCAATTTTGTTTAATTTTTTATCATTGATGTTTTTATTATTCTTTGATCAGTAATTTGGTCGATGGAGATGGATATATTCTGCAAACTAAATTTAGAGACTGGATGGAAAGTGTTTTAACAAAGGCTTTCAATACACTCCCTGAAGCTAAAACACAAGAGGGAAATACTCGTATATTATTCATTCCGAAGAGTACGCAAGAGTTTAAGGTTGGTATCCTGTACTGAAATCAACCTTCTTTTTTAAATTCTACTTTGTTTGCATTAATAAACCACTATATCTCATATTAACTCCCAAAGAAAAATGCATACTCATTTTTGCTTGTTATGAAGTATTTGAAGTATGTCTGCACAGAATCTCATACATGATATCATCCACTGTTATCTACCTGCCTCATAATCTCTATCTCTCGAATGCACTGTATTGGTCAATGCCTAATGCGTTTTCATGCAATGAAGATAAGATATAAAAAAAGCGGACCAGCATTGACACTGAAAGTTTCAACCCCAAATGACTGCTCGCTGGATGTGGATTTAGTTCCTTCATTCCAGTTTGGTCCTGACATCTGGCCGAAGACTGTGAAACCAAGACCAAGAGATGCCAAGGTTCAATTTTCAATTCCCAGATATTTCACTTCATCCAAATTAAAGCTAATGTGCACTTAGAGGAATAAAGCAACTATTTTTTATTCTACAGAAAAAGCATTGGATGGTAGTTCCCAAGCCTAAGAAGTTGAAGGAGGGCGAGAAGCTTGGACCAGATGAAGCTCGGGAATGGAGAATGTCTTTTCTAGATCAAGAGAGAGAAATACTTTTGGGCACGGGGACAGTGAAACCAACAATCAAATTACTAAAGGTATGATATCAATGAAAAATCACAATCAACAGGGTTTATGTCAATGATAAGACACTGAATTCACTCTCTTGCTTTTTAAGAAATTAAGGGATGCCACACCACTTCCTAAATTGTCATCTTATGCTATTAAGACAGTCATATTATTTGAACTAGAAAAAAAAAATGAAGAATTCTGGAAGAACCGGCAGGTTTACATCTTCCTGTGGGTGAGTATACAATTTCTTGAGTTAAAATTTATTTCAATGAACTTAAAACTAGAGATGACATTCCCCAAATAATAATGAAAAATACATCATTTTTATGAGCTTCTTCTGCTATTCATGAATTGCAGATGCTCAATCGTTTGATCAGTTACATTAAGGAAGGACATATACCTTTTTATTGGGATGAAAGAGATGATCTACTAAAACTTGGGGGAAAGCTGCAATGTGAGAATGCTGTTGGTCGCCTGACAAAAATTCTCAAGGACATGATAAGGAATGTGGAAACAAATCCTTATATCATTGCTGAGAAGTTATGTGAGTTACCTTTGTACATGTACTGTTAGCTTCAAGCAACATTTAAAATGTGTTACTTGTGGCTGCTAAACATTACATAAAATGTTTTTTAAAATTTTGTTCCAGTGAGTGCAGAGGATTGTGACCGTGTGAGACTGAACTGTGCAGTTTCTGTTGGAAATGAAGTAAAAGGATGTACAAATGTTACAATTCCTTACATGGCTAATGCCATGAGAAGTAATACAGTGTCTCAATGTGATTCTAGTCAAAGTGCACTTGAAAATATTTACCAGAAGTTGGATGAAATCCAGAAGGGGCAGGAACGGTTTTCACAACAAGTATTAAGAGCGATTGCAATGATAACAAGTGATGCTGGGAAGAAGATGGGTTCTGAAGATATCAACCACGACAAATGTGATGAAAAGCATGCTGATTTTGAAGATCGCATTTCCTCTCTTGAAGACTGTGTAACTTTGCTGAAAAAAGAAATCCAAATGTTGAGAAATGAGCGACTAGCTTCCTTGTGAGAAAAACTGCGCATCCAGAATAAAATATAAACTTATCATAAATTAAATCATTGTTTATCCTGTTTTCTTAGATGTACCTTGTCAAAATAAACCTTAAAACCGTGCTTTTGTCTGAAATTGTGCTTTTGATTTTTTTATTCTGTCCCGTTGAATTTTTGATGTCATTAAAGCACACAGTCTACATATTACTACTTAGAAGAGGCTAAAAAATTGATTAGTCTTGCTCGTGAACATTAATTTTGGCTATGGTAATGACCAGGAGACTACTTTTGACCATGAATAGCAAACCATTTTATTACAGTAAAAGCAAAAAGTACCAATAAACAAATTGCAAAATGTATACCAATAAACAAATTTCAACAAGTACATGACTCACAAATTCAATTGAAATGAACTTGATAAAAAGTTGAATATTTATCCCTTTGGCTTCATTGATATTTAGTTCATTAAAATTATCAATTAGACTCAAGATAAAACTTAAACGCAGACATAATAAAGTAAAAATTTCTATGTCTAACATGGGCAGATAGGCATAAGTCTAAAATTATTTTTAAAATCAACATGAGTTATAGATTTGATTAAAAAGTAGCACACGGAAAACCAATCTCCTTTTTATAAAATTTACATAGAAGATATGCAGTCTTAAAAAGATTCAGTCATTTAAGGCAACTGTCGTCAATATAAATTGTTACCACATGCATGGGATTTTGGTAAATTGCAAGTGGTTGTTTTCTATCCAAGCCAAAAATTCCGGTGCAGTATGAGCAATACATTCCAAAAGTGCCATTGAGTCATTTTCCGCACGATGGCCATCATCAAGATCTTTATGGTGAATATGTCGATAAATGTCAATCAGCTTGTGACTCTTCAGATTTCCACCAAATAATTTTTTCCTTATCATAGCATTCCTACCTTCAGGATTTTCACAGTTTGAATCAGAATTCCTTTTCTTCAAAGGAGGTGCATTAATAATCTCGCCTGGCCTTTTCAACTGCTTGGGAGTAGTTTCATTTGCCTTTTGTAAATTATTTACACTTGAATTATCTGGAATGAAATTTACTTCTTTGCCGTTCATGAATGATTCTGTATCATGTAAAAGTTCTGAGCTATGGGTTCTTTCAATTTCAAGTTGATGGCACAACAAGGTGCTTGAACCTGAGATTGGAGAACTGTGAGCGCCTTTGATGGGAACCACAGAGCCACCACGGCTGACCGGCAAGATGACTCTGAACGCTAGAAGGGAATCCGCACATGCTACATCCTCCAATAGAACCTAAAAAGAATAAAAAAGAACTCAGCATCAAGAAGAAAGTATTCTAAAAAGAAAAAGCTGAGCATTTAATATTATCGTACCTCATTCTTGGCTGTGATTTCAGACTTTAACAGTTGGAAGTCGAATTTCATTCCATTGTGAGCGACTAAACACACTGGGGGAGGCAAACGCTGCAGAAAACTTGACAGGAGAGAGCAAGCCTCCTTATTCCATGGAGGTATATCCTCGAGAGCAAGATTATCAAGACCTAGGAAAAAGTTCGGTTAGCAAAAGCATGATGTTATATGATAAAGATAGCACATTCTTGAAATAATGATTCGCACTAAACATACCAGTTATCTCAGTGGCTTCATGGTCTATCATTTTTTGGGGATAAAAGCAGAGATTCAACTTCTGTAAAACTCTTGGAAGTCCGCCACCTTTTCTTGTTTGCTTCAAATGATCCACCAGTACCCCCACAAAAGACAACTCCGTGATCTTAGGTCTGCAGCCTGGGGCAGGCAATCCAGAACTTTCGAGATCCATGACCACCAAAGATTTAAAAGTCACTTTCTTTTCCATGGTAACTTTCTTTTACTCGCAAGGGGTCAAATAGTTAAAAATGTTGGCAGGGAAGCCAGCCCTAGCCAGCCGCTGCAGAAGGGTGTAAACAAACTTGAGTGTCGTCGTGCGTGACACAACAATAGAGACAGTTGAAGGCAGAGCAGACGCCACGAGACGCGCATGCGCAAACAGCACCTCACATGTGAGGTGCGCCAACGTGCGCAAATAAAAAATAGGAGAAATACTTCGTTTCTAAGCGTAGCTTCAATTACTTTTTCTTAAAACAGATATTATGAAATCATATTTTCTAAGCTTACGGATAAGAACAGAAAAAAGAGTTCTCATAAAGGGTTTACGTTGTTAGTTTCATATTTCAAGTTCGAGCTGAATGTGTCGATCTTCTATCAATACTAGCGGGTAGACTTCAACATGAGCGGAAGTTTGCCTCTATCTCACTTCTCTCAATAAAGAACAAAAAAACGAAAGAAGCCTAAATCTAGCCACAATTTGTTCTATTCTGCTGAAACGCTTCGACTAAACTCAATCTTTTTGTTCTTTGTAATTAACTCTCTCAGAGATAGGAGTGCTTTGAACAATTGATGTGCAACCACCTCGTGCGAATTAAGTCCGGAGCATATTCTCTTATCAGAGCAGAAGTTCCCCACTTTCTCTGAACTTTGAGCTTTGCGGTATAAGATAAACAAATAATGACATTCTTATGAAAAGAAAAAACTCGTCTTAAAAATGTGGCACACTTTATTTCTTTTCTCAACAAAACAGAACACTTCAAGAAGCCAAGCAAATATATAAAAAATCAAACATAGGTCCTGATTGTTTAAAATGCTTTTCTAAGTGTACACACCGCTTCTATTACCACGCATGACACTATATTTTTATTTTAATAGGAGAGACAAGCATTTTTTTTGGATGTGCAAACATAACCAACAGAATCCCAAAATCAAAGTTCTCTAAATAAATAGGGCGAAATTCAGCACTAGAAAACGTCGTGCTATCATAGAAATATTTTAGCAAATTCACAGGAGACTTAAAGTCTTACAATGTAGAATTTGTGTATATAAAATTTTGCTTGAAGGAATTAAACTTGTCATGCTATGAGGTTCAAAATGTTAAGGTCTGGAGACTGTTTCAGTAAAATCACGCAATTAACGCTAAACACGTCTAAAATAAATAATTACAAAATATTTACAATATGCTTAAGATCCAAAGTATCACATGTCATAGATTTGCATACCTCCTAAGTGAGAAATCTTCAATCAGCAAATAGTTGTCAGGCTGTTACAATTGATTGTAAAATGTAACTGTCGAGGCTTAGGAAATAAGCAATCCTTCATAACACCATCTAGGACTGTGTCAATAGTTTTCTTCATGAAGTCAGATTGCTTATCATTAGATGGTACGCCGAAGGGGGCGCGGGGCGCGGCTCTCAGCATTTCATGCGAGTAGTTAGTTAATACCTGCAAGCAGCCAAAGATGTCAGGAGCACAGAAACTTGAAATGAGATTTAAAATCCAAACAAGCATCTCAGATGTTAAAAGTTACCTGCGAGTTCGGTATCGTCACGCTGGGCTCGCTGCGCCGATGTCGCCTCGCCGCGCCGTGCGGCTGGCGGGCAGGACGGCGTCCAGGACGGCGTCCAGCACGAGGCTCATCGCGGCGCCGGTGAGCGGACCCGCCGCCACGACAGCAGCAGCCATCGCGTCCACGCTCTCCAGCCGAGCGTCAGGGGAGAGCGCTGGGAGTCCCAGGCGGCCGGCAACACTCTGCGCACACAGGACAAAGCACCGATCAGAAACCAAACAGCGCCAAACACTCGAGGAAGCACGAGGGAAGCCCCAAAGGAAGCTGCACTGCGTGGAGATCAGCCAAAAACAAAGAGCAGGTATGCTAGTGATCGAGATGGGACTTCCCCGCCGAGCACGAGAGACGGAAATGAACGAAATGAACACAGCAGTTAGTGCGCAAAGTTAGAGCACAGATTGTTAGACTGAGAAGTAAGGGGCTGTCCATAAATTACGTAAGGCTCTTGGGGGGGGGGGGGGGGGCT
>CABIKL010001972.1:0-13693 GCA_902196195.1 Aptinothrips rufus
CTGGCTGTGCTACCAGAGCAAACTGGCCCAGTAAAAATACGAAAAAAAAAACACATAAAAAGCTGGGGTCAGGAATGGTATACAGATATGAAGAGAGCAATAGAACATAAAACATCAGCTGAATGTGTATTCAAAAAGAAAAATTGATTCAAAAAATCTTTTCAAAAGCAAGAGGACGGTGATTATCTTTTGGAGGCAAAGGTCGCCGCAGGTTCAAGTGCCGTCAAGGGCGGATAAGCTTTCAACTCACCACTCCCGTGTTGGGGTCCTTGGCCCCGTTGGAGAAGGTGGAGGCGAGCGTGGACGAGCAGCTCTCGTCGTAGTGCGCGTTCTGGCCGTCGTTGATGGCCGAGTTGATGGACACCGTCCACATGGACGCCGCGTACCCGTCACAGTTACAGTCGTCGTCCTCGCCGCCGTCCCCGCTAGCCCACACGTAGATGTTGCCTAGGCCGTGGCGCCCCTGCGACAGAGAGAGAGAGGTTGTTAGTCTGAGTGAGTGCGAGTATGAAGTGTTAAGGGTGCATAGCCAGACGATATGAATCCGCACATCGCAGAATTTAATTACTGAGTTCGATTCACTGAGGCCAGGACTCGGCACATAATTTTTCAGGATCATCATTCCATATGGAAAGACACGAAGACGTGTCCACACAAAGTGCGCGCTCAAACACCAGAGGAGGAAAGTTTGCCACGCGACGGGGCGTTATCGTGACGCAGAGGGCAGGGCCCCGCATTTCATATTCAAATGAATTCTGGGCCAGTTCTTTTCAGCTGACCACCCGAACCGGAATGGGGATGCATAGCGTGGCGGGACGGGGCGTGGCGGGGCGTGGCGGGCTTGCACGTCAACGTGCAGACATTCTTTCAAGGGAGATCCGAGTCCTTGGCTGGCAGTGGAGCCTCGTGCTGGAGCTGGAGAAGGCAGCGAGCCTTGCTTCCAGCGAGCTGGCCTGCTCTGCCCGGCCCAGCCTGGCGCAGCAAACTTTATTACGGACTCGCGTCCCGGGTGGCCACTGCTGGCGAGTCGAGCCGAGACAGGGAGGAGCTGAGAAGACAAGCCATGCGCTGTCTGCCACACTCTTCGACTGGACTCGGCCGCCCCGCCCCACCCCGCCCCGCCCCGCCCCGCCCCTCGCAGGGCGTCCTGACAAGGCAGTGACAGCCGACATGCTTCTCGAATCTCCGGCTGTTAGCGCTGTGACGTGCGCTCTTCGCGCGAGGGCAGCTGGGGGCGTGGCAGGGCGTGGCGTGGCGTGGCGGGTCGTGGCGGGGTTGCTTTGCTAGGCAAGCGGTGTCACCCCAGAGAGCCAGTCGATGACGTCATCTCCAGGTTCTAGCGCTGCGGTCTGAGCCCAGACAGTTTCGAGAAGGCCGCCAAACAATGCTGCAGTGCTGCAGTAGATGACCACTCGGCTTTCATAGGATAAAGTCGGATTTCGCTTTCATAACGAGCATTCCTTTCGCCGGTGCACTACAAGCAATGAAAGGGCACGGGCACGGCTCTTTGTAGGTAAGAGCTTGCTGTTGCGTTTAGTAGGCCGAGGCTGCTAGAGTAAGGTTGTGTTTCCGCCCCCTCGAAGATAGCGCCACTCGCAACACACCACCCGCTCCATTTTACAGCCGCCGCCCCAATGCATGTCCGCACTTAAAACACTCCTCCGCAGCAGCGGGAATTGGCGGTCCAAGCAGCTCAGACCAGCGCATTCCCCCGCACGAACTGAAGAGCCTCCATTTGCACAGCTGCTCTGATGGAGCTGGGAAAGTGAAAGAGGAGGGGGGGGGGGGGGGGGGGGGCGCTTCAACCGCAGAGAGCGCAGTACGCACCGCATTACATGCTGTGACGCGCTCGCAATGACACACAGGTATGCCATTGTCATGTCCACCGCCCCAAACAAAAAACAACGAGAAAAAAAAAAGTTCCTCGTTATTAAAATCCAGGCTATTCGGGCTCGCGAGCTATAATCCGAATACGAATAAATTACAGAGTGGACTGAAGGTAAGGATCACATGGCCAGGGTCGTTACGTCAAATCCCGCCTCAACGACTCCCCAGCCAGTCGTATCCGCAGCTGGCCGAGAGCAGCGCCAGCCAGGCAGCCAGGCGCTATATTATCGCCCTCCACAGGAAAGGCCCGGCAGGAAACTTTTCCGGACAAATTTGAAAAAAGAAAAGTCCCAGAAATTGCGCATAGGGCATTGTTTTTCATGTTTTATGAAACATTAAAAGATTTCTGCTACACCGAAAAATACTGAATCTTTTTCCAAACTTTTCAAAAACTTCCGGCGTGAGCGTTTTGTGCTTATCTAAGAGGCTTGAGGTCCACACATAATTATTGTGTTCCGCAGCTGTTACGTTCCCAAGGGTTGAATTGATAAGGTACGCTCCGGGTACGCTGCTACGCTGCTGTCAACGTCAAATCGATTGGGAGCTCATTATTCCTGTGGCCGAGCGTCTGGCCGAGAAGCTACAGCGGAGCGAACAGATCTCAGTGCGGGGCCACTGCTCGGCTCGGCTCGGGCCAGTGACTCGTCCTGGCTCAGCGCGCTGTACACTGCTAAGCGTTAGCTGCACCCTCAACCCACCCCACCCCACCCCAGTCCAAATCCCCCCGATATCCCATCTGATACTCTATCGGCCAATCAGCCAAGGCCTCGGTCGGATCGCCCCCATCCTATCAGCACCGCAGCGCAGCGCAGCGAGCCCCTAGCCGCAGCGATCACCATATGGACGGACGGGACCGGGACCTCCAGCCACCCGGCAGCCACCTGACCCGACCCGTCAGCAGTGTGCCTCGCGGCGATGCTCGGGGACAAGACGGGAGATAAGGCTTCACCCATATACTTAGAGGTCGTTCATAAACTACGTGACCAATTTTAGTCCACTTTTTGACCCCCTCCCCTCCTTACGTGACCAATATAACCTAACCTCACCATGTATTGGGGATAGGGCCGTGACATAAGGCTACCCCCCTCCCCCCTAAAATCAGTCACGTCGTTTGTGAATGGCCCCTTAGCTTGTTTTGCCTCAGAAACTAGAGGTAGGAAAACTACTACAAAAATCAAATCCCAGATTCTCGAATAGCCCATTCCAGAAACAATACTAAAAACATACTTTCAAAAGTCTTATTTGAAAACAATTTCAGACTAGGACGCTAGGAAATGCTTAAAACTGGAATAGGTCGCAAAATAACCTTCAAAAACGCCTCCCAAACGGTTTTTACCGCTGGCAGATTAAGTTGTTCCAGATTCTGGTTTTTGTACTGGTTTTTGGTACGCTTCAAACAACTGACTAACGCGTCGAGAAGTCGTCTGTCTCACCTCGTTGACGCCGCGCACGATGGCGCGCATGGTGGCGTTGCGCGGGCCGTCCACCGTCTTGCCGTCGTCCGTCGGCCCCCACGAGGCCGAGTAGATGTCGATGAGGTGCGGCTCGTGACCCATGGAGTTGGCCTCGATCAGGTCCGTCATGTAGGGCTGGTCCAGCATGCGGATTCCTGCGGCAGACACACTAGGAATGAAAACACCCCGCTGGGGCGACTGGACTGGAACTGACTGGAGCACTAGGAATGAAAACACCCCGCTCGAGCGACTGGACTGGAACTGACTGGAGCACTAGGAATGAAAACACCCCGCTGGGGCGACTGGACTGGAACTGACTGGAACACTAGGAATGAAAACACCCCGCTTGAGCGACTGGACTGGAACTGACTGGAGCACTAAGAATGAAAACACCCCGCTGGAGCGACTGGACTGGAACTGACTGGAGCACTACATCAACGTCAGACGATCTCTTCAGCCAGGTAACAAAGCCGAGGTAACCATCGACTCACAGTATCGGGCTCTTTACTTCTCTTCCTTTTCAAAGCTGTCCGTTTCTGACCGGTCTGATCCTATTGGCGATAGGGAGGACGCGGGGCTGTGTCCTCATCTTCAGTCTCCTGACAAGCAGGGTGCCACCCTCACCCGTACATTAGACTGCAGCCTGAGCTGAGCACGCAGGGCAGGCAGCTGTGCGACGACAGCGGAGATGTCCAAACCCCGCAGGGAATGCGCAACGAATTGCGAGGCGAATCACTTTGGAAGTTGGCGGCAGTGCGCCCCGCCGCGGGGCGGGCCCCGGGAGTGAGGCCGGCCGGAAGGGAGGTCAATTAGGACGGAAGTTCCTGGCGAGGAGAGCAATCTAACGGCGCCATATGGTCCCGCGCCGCGCGGTACGGAACGCGTCTTGCGCACACCGCCCCGCCAGGCCCCGCCCCGCGCGTCGCCGACGCACACGAGCTGAAACGGGGAGAGATTGAAAACGCGGGGTGGGGAGGGGAGGGTGTAGCTTCAAGGGTGGGAACTGGCAGACTGCCAACTTTTAAATGTCATCCGACGGAGTGTCGCCTTCAGTCCAGCTCCTTTGGAAGACTGTTGTAATCTGCCCTGCCTTGCTCAGCACCGCACGGGTGCCCGGCTTCACTAACACAAGCTCCCAGCTCCCCGGGAGACCAGAACTTCAAGTTGCTGCTGCTGAGCTGCTGTACTGACCTGCCACCTTCGAGTCGTACGCCACCCCCACCCCGCACACGTCGTTGTCGCGAGCCGCCGACACCTCCCCCGCACACCGCGTCCCGTGGCTGAAACACGAAGCAGAGCAACACTTGTTAGAACACTTGGAGCAAACCGTTTACAAAATGTATTCCGCCGGTGTTCTTCATAATACACTCTCAGACCTTATGAACTTTTTTGTTCATGACGCATAAACAAATTTGTGCAACAATGGACTATGAACAAAATGGTCCATGGCCATGAACAATTTTTTTAATTACCATGAACGAAATGTTAATAACGTATAAACAACATTGTTTATAACTATTGTTGCACAAATTTGACAATATATATTGTGAAAATGTTCATGGTGGTCTGAGAGGGTACCTTTTTCGAAGCTTTCGAATTATGTGTACCGTAATTATGTATGGTTGACGGGGAGGGCTAGCCACTTTTCGCCCGCATTGAGGAAGGGAAGTTCTTTTGAGAGTGCCGAGAAGAGAGCCTCTCCATGACCTTCATTTCAGAGCACAGCAGAGCGGCGGGCAGCGGGATATGAGCGCGGAAGAGACAGGAAAGAGAGCCGCGGACACAGACATAAGTTTGGGAAAGTTTCAGGTGGCCGGCCGCAGTAACTGGCATGATGGAAATGCTCTCCAGTCTGGGCACACTCAGCCGCCGAGGCAGCGAGGTACACTGGCACACAATACTGACCATACTTTAAAAAGTGGAGTTCCTCTGAGGGATATGTTAATGCTGGAGTGCAGAGCAATAATTTTTCCGCTGCAACTTTATCTAAAACGAGATGGACGACCACTCTTCTCGTGCTTAGTGCTGCCAGCAAGCGGTCCGCCCAGGCTAGCCGATCTCGGTATTAGTGTAGGCGCTGCATGCTGAATGCTCTGATTAGGGGCAGTCTCTCCTCTCCTCGTCCGCCCCTTGTTATCCCACTGGGGGGCAAGAAATCAAAGGCGGTGGGGAGTGGCGTGGCGGGGCGGGCGGGGCGGGCTTGGGGACAGACCAATCAGACATTTACAAGGCGCCGCTCCACGCCGGGAGGTCTTCACTTCCCCGTTGCAGGGTAACAGATTCGACCTTGGAGCTGGAGCGAAGCCCGACATTCCTGCAAATGAGTTACGTAGGGCTGAAACACGGGACCTAATCGCAACCGTATGGTCTCGCCACTTACAGGGTGTCAGGGCTGATTTCATTTACATCGCCGAGAATAAATGCCTGAAACATACTCAAATGTTGCGACTAGTCACCAACCATCCAACACAGAAATTAGGATCGGTTCCTACGAAATATTAGGGGAGAGTAGAACGCTAATGAGAAACCACTTGAAGCTAGATAACTTCCTTCGTTTAGTTAATAAACGGGAGAAAAAGTTTAGAGGCTGTCGTTTTTTCTCCGCAGTTTTTTTGCTTGTGGCGCTAAGGTTGGTGCGCCTGTGACGGCCAATCGTTGGCTCTGATCCTTGGCGCAACAGACCCTCCCTTGCTCCGCCATGCGGCCCTCGTCCTGAGCCCGGTGCGTGGCGGGGCGTGGCGGGGCGTGGCAAGGCGTGGCAAGGCGTGGCGGCGCGGTACCCGGGGCGCGTGCGCCTGCTTTGTGCGACTAGGACTAGAGTCCCTAGCTCTCCAGGGATACCAACCCAACCAGCAGAAATGGGCTGTACGCCGGAAACCAAGGCCCGCCCCGCCCCACCTCGCCTCGGGCTAACTGCCAGGTTGTCCTGGCCGGGCCTGCCGGGCCGCGTCCTTCGATGTAGGGCGAGTGTCAAGGCAGCACAGGGACATTCTGAGCCCCAACCTCAAGCAAGTAAACACGAACCGGGATACACCACACGACGTTAGAGATTCAACGCCTGAAAACCAGCCTCAGCACAGAGACCAGTTATACATGTTTACGTTTCTCTGAAAAACATTCTGAACGCAAGCTCAATGTTTACCTTAGAGAAGAAAAGATTCTCCTGAATCTCATGAGAACACGCTTGATTCCCCCGCCCTTCACTTCCTCTCGCCACCCCGCCCTGTCCCGCCCCATCCCGCCCCGCCCTCCATCCCTTGCGACCCGAACGAGTCCTCACGTCCGCCCGTCCCTGCTTTAATTTCCTACCTCATCACCTAACCCACCTACAAAGCCCGGCGCAGGGTGCGCATCTAGTGCGTTTCACTAAAAAGAGAAATGTCAGGCCCAAGGTGTAAAACCTATGAGTCAAACAAGGTTGCATGGAAAACCACAATACATTTCCGTGTCCATTCGTACCGCACGCGATTTAAAAACGCGTTCGCATCAACCAAATTATTGACCCTGACAGAAATAATGTAGTTTACTGTTGTTTTTTTCTGTCAGCGTGGGGGAGTGAACATGTGTGCACGTGGCAAAGAGCTTACTTTGATGCTCATAGCATCCTACCCTCCCTCTGCCACTTGTCGAGTACAAGCCCTTCAACTGGAGGTAGGACATGCAGGCTCGATCAATTTCACCGACGAAGTGCGGTCCCTCAGACTTCGCACAGTAAACCCCAAGTTCCGCGCGCGAGCACGTTCGCAGGTGGGTCGCCGCTGCGTCGCCGCTGGGTCCCATCAAACTCAGCGCTACTCGATCAACATACGGTACGGTACGCCACACAAAGTAAACGAGCCAGCTCACTGCCGTATGACGTTCACCACCAACACAACGCAAATCGAGGCCAGGTGAAAAAAAAAGGGAAAGAAAGAAAGAAAGGCCACAAGGGCGAAAACATCCCATTTTTTCACAATTCAACAAAAAAGAGTGCAGAAACTTGTTTTTTTTTTCAATGCTAGACGAATTCTTTGGTTCGGTGACAGTTTTAAGACCGTCTCGTTCAGTCCATGCTCTCTTTAGAAGCGGGGTGGTGGTTGCACCCGACGCTCTTCAACGCGTGGGTGAGCAGAGCAGCGCAGCGGTCGCCGGCCTGGCCTGGCCCCACTCCTCTCGCCTATCAAGGCGCCCGGCGATACGTGACGTGCCCAACCCCAACCTCAACATGATCCTTATCAGTGTTCAAAGTTCCACTGGCGCCGCTCGGCTTACAGCTTCACGTACGGTGTCCCGCCGCGTCTCCGCTGTCGGCCAGCCTCCCTCCCCTCCCCACCTCAACCCCCACCCCTCAGCCCGTTGTTATGCAGGACGCTCACACGTCGCCTCTACTTCCCCCGACGCGGTTTGCCGCCATATGGTTGAAGTTGGCATGGCCACCGACAAAAATAATCGATTTTCTCTTAGTTGATTTTTTATTCTATGAATTGCAGGAATATATATAAAAGAAAAAAAATCTATATTAAAACTATATATTTTCAACCATCAGAAACCTATATTTTTCCGTATAAGCGGAAAATTCCGTCAGAATTTTGAGGAAGACAATTATCGCTCAGAAGTAATCGATACTATAAACAAACGAATAATTACCATCGACGCAATCATCGATAGTTTAGAAGTAAATTATGGACTTCTCGAACAACAGCTTGGCCATCTTTAAGATGACGTGGGGCCACCGTATGTGCCAGCGCGGACTGAAAATAGACTCACTCGGACCATGTAGTCAACAGGTCCTGCCTGGAAGGGTCCTAGACGTAAGATTCCCGTTAGCAGCGAGTCCGTACTAGTTGATCCCCGCGCCGACTCTACCCCGAGGGGCGGCGCATCTGCCTCCGCTGCTTGGCTCCTGAATAAGTAATACTTTCCGTGGCGGCGGTAAGAGGTCTACCCGGGCAGAAGCCAGCAACCCCCCCCCCCCCCCCCTTTCCCATCCCAAGGCAAGGTATTTATCAAGTGAATAACTTCGCATGAGCGAAATTCGTCGTGGCAAGCGAGCAGACGCTGTCTAGACCTGTGAGCCTACCCCCTCCCCCTCTCCTCCTGGCGACGTGTTTAATATGTAGGGACACCAGCAGCTAACCCAGAAGCTAGCAGACAGGCTACACGCCTAGCGTGCCGTGCAGTGTAGAGTACATTACATCACGGTCAGTCATCAGAGTGACCTTTGCACATTCAGAGATTCGCAAGGAGAGGTTTGCACAACCTTCAAAGCAAAGGTCAATATTAAACTGCACAATCGAATCAACCAAACCCGGTTACGAACACAGACGGGTAATCAACACAACATCACAGAATTTACGTTCCGACTTGTTTGCTGTCCAATTATCATGCACACAGTCTGTTTCACCTGCAGCAGGGATATGTAGTTCGATTAGCACCATGTGTTTGTTCGAAACTGGCGACAAACATTGTGCTCACTCTATTCCGGTTTATTTTAGTCATCCGAAACTAGGATATATGTACACGGGCCAACATGCACACGGCCCCCTCCCCTCCCCTCCCCCCGTGCGGCAGCGGAGCCCACACTGAAAAAAAAACACCTGTTTTGAGGAGCCCTTCTCCAGAAACAGGGGTGAAGTAACACTAGTTTTGGAATTTTTGGAGGCCATTTTGAGAGCTATACCAAAATGATCAGGACACTCTAAAACGCATTTCTACATAATCCTCCAAACGAGCACCCAATATTTTGAAACTGGTGTGACTTCACCCCTGTTTTAGGGGAAGAGTTCCCCAAAACACGTATTATTTTTTACAGTGCACGGCCCATCTCAACCCCAGAGTCATGCGACATACGTCAGCGGCCTCCCAGCTCCCTTTGCGAGGTACTTTGCTTTCAATACTGGTAATGCGAGATCCCGGAGCGGCGCGCGACGTCGAACACAAATCAGATTGCGAGGCTGCCAGAGACTAAGTCTGGAGATGAAACTGTCCCAGGCTCGATTACAGAGACAATACCACTGAGAGGACAAGGACAGATTCAAGTCTGTCTTTGATTTCTTCACAATATGAGTTAAGATGGAGGCGAACTGAAAGGTGAAACAATTTTGAATGACTCACCTGTTGAACCAGTCGTCCGTATACCTCGGATATGGATAGGGGTCGTTGCTGCTGAAGTCGTAACTCGCTCTGGCGTTCTGTGAGAAGAGAAGCACTGATAAGGATGTTGGACTCGAAAAATATCCGTTTTTAACAGTACGAACAAATTTCAGCAGTCAAAAGCAAAGTTGTTCCCCCTTCAAAGAAATATGCTAATTAATGTACCGACCGCTTACTTTTAAAGCTAATTAATGAATTGGTACGATAATGTAGGTGCGCACACGTCATACATTGCTGACGTTTTTCTGCTGCACTGACGGATGAATGGATAGCAAAACGCGTCATGAGCTAGAGCAAAACATACTGCGCAGTCCGCAAATGACATTTCGATTCAAGTGAGTGATAAAACTAGCCCTGTCTGCGTTACACATCAATTGTTAGAAGTGCTCATTCTCTCCTCAAAGTAATGAAAACAAGGTGTTTCAGCTGACCCGAGAAAAAAACAAATCAGCATGTCAAAAGATCATTTCGATTCGGGTCTCTTGGGGCCGGAAATCTTTTGTATGAGATCAAGAGCGCTTCCTCTGCACTCATTCAGTGTCTGGCAGAACGGGTATTCCGCGTTTTACAAGCAAGCACATTATATCTCGAGCGACTCACATAGTTGAACTTGAGATCGGGGTGCATGTAGTCGACGCCGTCGTCCATGATGGCCGTGGTGACGTTCTTGCCGGTGACGCCCTGGGCCCAGGCCGCCTCGACGTTCAGGTCCAGCTTGGGCTTGCCGCCGTTCTGGCCCGTGTTCTTGAGGTACCACTGGAAGTTGAAGTAGGGGTCCGTGGGGTCCTGACCCGGGCTGATCGGCCCCGCCAGTGTCTCCACGTTGAGAGGCTTGTAGCCGCGCTTCACCCGCTTGAAGCCCGTCTGCTGGGCTGCCATTGACACCTGCCAAAAGAAGAACAAGAAAATAACAAGTGGCCGGTGGGCTGCCATTGACACCTGCCAAAACAAGAAGAAAAGAAGAAGTGGCCGCTGGGCTGCCATTGGCACCTGCCAAAACAAGAAGAAGAAAAGAAGAAGTGGCCGCTGGGCTGCCATTGACACCCGCCAAAACAAGAAGAAAAGAAGAAGTGGCCGCTGGGCTGCCATTGACACCCGCCAAAACAAGAAGAAGAACAGAAGAAGTGGCCGCTGGTGGGCGGCTTTGTTTACTCACTTAAAACTAATACAGGAGTTAAACATTCAGACTTCTCCGTGTTTAAGAGACACTGGAAAATGCAATGTGCACGGCGGTTTTGGGAAACCATAATCGAAGCAGCCTTGCTTCAAACAGTGAAGCAGGAAGACACACATGAATTTGAAGCACCCAGTGCTTTAATTTGAAGCACCCCCTGCTTCAATTTGAAGCATGTAGCGACAATGCGAATCATATGCTTCAAATTGAAGCAGCGGGTGCTTCAAATTGAAGCATCTCGTGCTTCAAACTCATGCGTGTCTAGATGCTTCACTGTTTGAAGCAGGGCTGCTTCGATTACGGTTTCCCAAAACCGCCGTGTGATACTTATCGCACAGATTGTGTTATAATTAACCCTCCCCCCATACATTTTTTGGAAACCAATGGAGTGATAAAAATTAACACACGTTGCGTGCAAAAACAAATTATCACTCCTGCCATTGATTTCCACGACATACATAGGAGATGTGTTAAAAATTAACACTCTGTGCAAGCATTATCACATCCCAATTTCCAGTGGAAGGTTCAGATCAGGTTCTATGATATGATTAATTTTTTCAGGAAGTTCCAGTTAAATTGACCGAAATGAAGGATACAATTAAGGCGACCAGCCGCCAATCCCTAGCAGGCTGATTGTTCGTATGTTTACTCGCTCGGTCGCCGGGCGGGGCGGGGCGGAGAGGGGGTAATGAAGAAAGTTGGCCAGAAGAAAGCCGTCGACTCGGCCCCGATGGCAAGCGTGGCGGGGTGGGGCGGGGTGGGGCGTGGCGTGGCGTGGCGGGCTGGGGCGTGGCGGGGCGCGGTGGGGCGGGGCGGGACGCCCCGGCACCTTGGTCAACTTACCAAGGGGTCGACTTTCAGCCTCCTGGTGTGTGGTAATGACCGCTTCGTCCTGGCCGCTGGCAGTGCGCGGTAGACAAAGTGGAATTCATTCGGTGAGCCGAGTATCTGCAACACAAGAAGGAGGTCGGTCAGGACTGGAAACAATAAATTTTTTCCACCTCAGAACATCACGAAAGCAATCAACAAGACAAAGTACCCATAGTCGAGTGGAACGTTTGAGACAGGCAGAGAATATCAGTGCCGGCGATGAGGTTCGCCGTGTCGCAGAGCCGCGCGAGTTGAAGCGAGTCAAACATAAAGCACTGCGATCAACAGAAGCAGTAAAAGCACAAAATAAGAAAGCAATTAGGTGCGGCCAGATTCGAACCCATGACACTGTTCTTGTGAGGACGAGACGGAGCACAATGTTCATGACAGCTCTGGCTGCTTCAAGCTATGCCTGTGTAGAGTTGCAAAGCAAGCGGCGTGAGTGGCAGGAGGAAAAACAAGAGGAAAAAACCATCCACCGCGAGATTGGGAAGAGGCAGAGAGAGCCAGAGGACAGACTGGTTCGCACCGGCAAAAACAGCGCCGCGGCCGAAATTGAGCAGTAAATTGTCGGCGTCCAGGCAGTAAATAAGAGGAGCACTCCATGAGTCTAGGCCTCCACAAGTCACCGCTGCAACCGCTGCAACCATAGCCTCCCACTCCACCCCAGGCACGCTGCTCCGGACTGTCAACCTGTCTCCTTTACATCGCACCTGAGTCACTGCTCCTCTCTCACTCTGTGAACTCAAGTGCGTGACATTCATACACTTACAAGTGTATGACAAACGCGAAATTCATACGTTTCTACATGTCTGACATCGGTGTCATACACTTACAAGTGTATGACATTCGTGTCACGCACGTACAAAAGTGTGACAAAATGTCATACACTTGTAAGTGTACACTCAAAATGTCTCGTCACTTTTTTATGCGGACTTAGTAACAATTTTAAACATAACTAGAATTAGTTACAATTTTGTAACGATGTAGGAACAATTTCGTAAAAATTGTGTGCTTAAGTAGTACAGTACAAAGTTGTTACTACTTCTAGTTATGTTTTAAATTGTTACTAAGTCCGCACAAAAAAGTGACTAGACATTTAGTGTGTATGAATGCCACATACACTTGAGTTGACAGAGATGCATAATTTTATGATGCATTTAAGCCTTGTTTGTTCCACAGCAGTCACTTGACGTATTGGTTGTCTCAGTTTGTAACCAGCACAGCAGGGCAGGGCAGGGCCTGGCAAGGCAGGGCCATCGTTCAATATTTCGAGTAATGGGCACGCTTTATCCCGTGCTTTCAGCCTCATATTCCGGACATAATTCACGCGTTGTGATCGGCAATCAGCCTTGTCCGCATTGTCCTCGGTCCAGTCCGCGCTGCGCTACGCAACGCCACGCCGAGTCGCTGCTGTCCAGTGCTGGCCCGGCCAGCAGGGCTACCGGCCAGGGCTACCGGCCGAGCGGAGGGGGCCGGGCCGAACTCAACGAGGGATCCATAAATCTGTTGAGCTCGGACGCAAACAGCGCGACTAGACCGGCAGCCGGACCGGGCGGGGCGAGGCGGGGTGGAGCGGGGTGGGGCGGGGTGGGGCGGGGCGGGGTGGGGCGGGGCGGGGCGTGGTGGGGCGGGGTGGGGCGGTGTTTTAAGCATGGTGGTCAGACCATGGCCCGGACCGTTATGCAGAACATAATACACCACTCGGACACGTTCCACGTGTTTGTCCTTGTCATCCTCACCACCCCCTCGTCCCTCCCCTGCCCCTCCCGGACTGATAATAATACACCCGTGATGTGGAGGCCCCGTGGTCTATACATCATGCCTGGAATAAGTTATCATCCGGTCGGGTTCGGGTTCGACGCTATTTCTTCCCCACCTGTTGCTGCATGAGTGTGCAAGCTGTTGATATTTAGAAATGCTCTCTTTGGGAGGCTAGACAGGCAGATGAGGATTCTCTGTTTTCATGCGCTAAAAGGCAAATTAGAAGATACCGCATAATTTTAAGGACATCCTAAACATTTTAGATTGGAGAGCGGGCGCGAGTAAACGAATGCTTTGTCGTCTTTCGTAACAGGGTCCGAGAGACTATTGAGAAGAAACATGTCGTGAATTTTACTGCTGACGCGTAAAATCAAGTCCCTACGCACTTGCCGTGACGAGAAGAGACCTCAAG
>CABIKL010001973.1:0-13685 GCA_902196195.1 Aptinothrips rufus
GGGGGGGGGGGGGGGGGGGGGGGGGGGGGGGGGGGGGGGGGGGGGGCGGGGTGTTCGCGGTCGGAGGTGCGACTCCAGGTCGGCGGGCCTCGCGGTGCCCCGCGGCTGGCGGGCCGTGTCGTGTTGATAGCGTGCTGTGCCGCCCGAGTGTGAAGGGAAGGGGCTGTGCACTAATCACGTCACGCTCTTCTCGCCTCTCCTCAATACGTACCGCCCTCCCCCTGAAGTCACGCAGCAACCTAACGTTCCCTATGCACACGTCATGGTTCGTTTGAAACCTCCCCCTCCCCTTCCAAGAAATGACTTCATTTGTGAGCGTCTCCTGAAGGAGCAGCCCTCCCCCGCTGCATCCGATCTATCCATCGATGGAATTTGACGGTCGGGTCGGTAGTGCCCGAGGTGGGCATTTACTGTGGCATGACAGTTCGTATCAGAGATTCACCATTGGAAGAGGTCTGAGAAATTGTCGCGCTAACTAAAATCTGATTCAGTTCAGTAGTTTTAATTTCTTCTCAAGTCTCCACTACATCCAGATCTATTTTTCACGTTAGTTCAATGTCCAAGCGCTCCGCCCCGTTCGTACGCGCCGCCCCCTCCCCTCCGCGCTTACCACTCAACACAGAACGGCGATGCAGGGCAGGGCTGGGCACAATGGGCGGGGCGGGGTGGGACGGGGTGGGGCGGGGTAGGGCGGGGTGTGGTGGGGCGTTCCATTCCAGGCGTGTCTTCCTGATGGCATTCCGCAGCAGGCCTGAGCTTCATAAGCAGCTATAATGGAAGTGGGACTCATGGCCCTGTACCGTCCCCGCCACAGTCCACTTCTCCAACTGAAACGGCTCACTGTTTCGTAGCTAGCAATGCAAAACTAACGCAGAAAATGTCTCGAGCGACTACAGCTGAAACTTCCATACAATTTCTGTAAATGGTGCAAAAAATACCGTCTGGCGCAGATGAGAAATAACGATATGCGCGTTCATCTAGTCACAAAACATGGGATTCAACACCTACGAATCGATTTGTGAGAACTTCTCGTTATTTGATCTATGACTAGTCTTTTAAAACTTAAATCCGTCCAACATCCAAAAATTACGGAGGATGGCAACTCCAGATTTATCAGGGGCGAGGCAGGATTTTGTTTTTCCCTTCCGTCGAAACCAGCCATGATGGCTGCTCGAGCCAAGCGGCAGCCAGCCCGTGCGGACAGATTGGCGGTGAAGGGACCCCATCCTCCCGCCCTCCTATCCTATTCAACGTAGTCTAGCTGGGCCGCACCGCCCTGCCTGTTTATACCAGTCACCACGGCCAACCAGAAGAAGAGTTTCGGTTTTGCCTAACGGCCCGTCAAAATAGCTACGTCGGAAATCGAAATTTACGTCGAAGTTAGGTCACACCGATGTAATTATAGTGGTAAATTCGATTTCGAGGTCAGCTGGACGTCAGATCGGTATCGATTATGTGACTCATTCCTGGCTGGGGACTGAAGCTTCACACAGGTGTAAAATAAGAAGCTGGAAGCTGTTACTTTGGCTTTATTACCGTTCTTAGATTGACTTAAAAGTTCATCATACTCCGTCCTCAAGCCTCTCAAACTGCATTCAAAACAAAAATTTTTGACACAAAATTATAGAAAATACAAGTAAGTGCAAACTTAACTCTCTCTTCCGAAGTTCCCTGTCCATAGCGCGCCGGAGTGACAAAGAATGTTTAAGGATCATCCATAAAATCAGTAAGATAATATAATCTCGTCCTCTTATTCGTTGTCGATTTTGTCCAACTTTGCCCGTGTTGTTGGGCTGAAATACTTGAAAAGTTGGTCAAATTCGTACAATTCGTTACCCAGGCCATTCGCCCACCCCGCTGCTTTACGTAATTTATGGACGGCCTCTAAGGAAAGCAGAGGCGGCGTCAAGAAGATGCTAATGGTCGATTGTACAAGTTTCATAAGGCTCTCGGCGAAAGCATTGCGGATGAGGCAGAGGGGGTGGCAGGGTGGGTAACGGCCGGAGGAGGCGTTTTAGTTTGTCTCTCGCCTCCGCCGCGCCCGAGCAGAGGCGAGGATAACGTGGGAATAATATTGATGCGCCTGTCTCAGCTGTCACTGTCCTACTGTCATCCCTCTGTGACAAGAGAAATGTCTAGGAGCGCTGCGAGTCACGCAAAAGGAAATTATCTGCGCAAGCGCGAACATTAATCCTCCATTCTGATACACGGGGTGATAAAGTTCCGTCCTGAAAGGCAGCCTTCGTCAGACATTTAACGAGAAGTAATGGATAGCCGTCCTGCACTTCCTTTCCCGTATCAAGTCGCTAGATAACTTGTAATTCTTTGTAAAGTACTCACCAAGTGGGTTTGAAATATGTTCGGAAGCAGTTACAAACCACTAGGTTGTCAACAATAATTTTTCTACTTGCTTTATGGGTAAATCGTGCAACGGTATTTATTAATGATTACACACCAAAACCAATATTGGAACAAAGTTCATTCGTATACTCCGCACATGTTCTGACTCCAAGAATGGAAGTATTGCCAGCCCTCACGAGCCAGTAGTAGTGTCCTTGGGTCCTAAGAGTATATCGGAAGCGTGGGGTATCGCCAGAAAAGTCGAGCGTACTGTAAGGCTTCACCTGCAGTTTTCCTCGCAGAGAACAGCTGAGTTCTCGTGTTTATTAACAAAATTCTACAGTCAGAAATTATGCAGCCATAATTTGTAATGCTATTGACGCTTGTATAGACGGTAAAAATGGCAAATAACTTTACTATCCCTATATGAAAACAAAACCATTTGTCCTGGCTGCTGAATCGTACCTTTCTAGGTAGACCTTCCAACGAAGTTCAAACTAACCGCCAGCTGAAGAAGAAAACGTTTTTGCCCTAAATCTTGGCGTCAGTTAATGCGCGTCAATCGCGTGATCATCTTCATCGTTTTCTTATCCAACTTGCGGCGAGCTCGAGTTCCACTGAAATGGTCTCTTATACAAGACTTTTGAAGCGTGATCGAGCAGACACAGGGACGTATTATTGTGCTCTAGATGCCCCAACCAAAGCAGCGCCCTGCCAGCTCGCACCGCACGCTCTCTGGGTGGACTACCCCCTCCCTCCACACCTCGAGAGCAGAGGGATACAGCGACTGTTAGCCAGTGGGTTGAACGGGAAGTGCCTGTATATAAGCGGGCTCAGTGGCATGTCAGTACATTCCGACATTGTTCGCCCTTGAGTCAACAGCACTCCACTATCCAACATGCATTTCTCCGTAAGTTTCTGTCCACTTTCGAATCATATTCCGTGCAGGAACGTAAACTTAAATCGTTCCCGGCTGTTATTATTCGTTGCGCTGATACCTGCTCTGTCGATAAGTGACTGACTTACCAAGCTGATGGCACGGCAGTAGATTCTCTAATCAGTGTGTAAGACGGAAGTATAACATTTTGTGCCTTTTTATTTCAAGTAATATTGTAAGTTCTCGCAGTCGACTTTGCGGAAGGAAAATGAATTAATTGAATTGGGACCACGGTCGGCTGCCACAATCTGAGCTCCCATTCAGAACTTTAATAGAATGCAATTCACCCGGAGATTTATTAAAATAAACTTCGTTTTCAAAATCTGAGTTTTTATTTTTTTTAAATTTCTGCTCGCGGCTTAGGTACACACGTTTGAAAAAAATATGCGATCTAGCGGAGCGGTAAGACTGATCAAGCTGGTTTCCCCTGTTGCAGTTGGTAGCCCTGTTCGCCCTCGTGGCCCTCGCCGCCGCCCAGCCCCAGTTCGCGAGGGCGCCCATCCCCATCCTGAACCACCAGGAGGTGCGCGACAACAGCGGCCAGTACTCGTACTCCTTCTCCAGCGGGGACGGCGCCACCCACTCCGACCGCGGCACCCTGAAGCCCGGCCCCGAGGGCAACTTCCTCGTCAGGGAGGGCTCCCACTCGTACACCTCCCCCGAGGGCCAGAGGATCCAGCTGACCTACACCGCCGACGAGAACGGCTACCACCCGTCCGCCGCGCACCTGCCCGTCGCCCCCGCCCCCTTGCAATGAGTCCTCACTGCCGTCAGGATGACGTCAGGATGACGTCACGTGAACCTCCCTTACAACTTAGCAGCGCCAAGCCGTTGAGGCTGGCCGGAGAGCTAGTCATGTACTCGCCAAGATCAGTCCATTGTACCTGTAACTTTTAAGAAAATAAAACTATCAAGCCTATTATTTATTTTGTTGATCATGTCCATACCTCAGTTTATTATTTAAATTGGATAGAGTCTCGATAAAATACCATCGGGTTGAGTTCTGATTCTACGAAAGAATTTTGCAATGAAAAGGCGACGGAGCAAGTTCGTTTACCTCCGCACCTCTCGGCTTCTTCATTGGAAATTTACTCATGACTGAAGAATGGTTGTTTGGCTACCTAGCCTTGCTCTTATTTCAAAACCGAAAAACAAATACAATCCAGCTACGCGCATTTTAAGATTACTCTATTCTGATACAGGAGCTGTGCACTCAGACTGCTGGCTGAGAATCTGAGCCGCATACCATGTTACATTTCACTCTCTTACAGTCTTATACCAGACTCCAGAATAAACAGATAAGATACTAGAAACTCGATTGAAGTGAATCTAGTTAAAAATAACCCAGTCAGATATTTTCGAATGGTTTATCACTCACTATATATACGCACACCCGGACTGAGTGATTTCAATGCATAACGGCTTTTGAGAAAAATAGCGTTAATTTGTGTATAAACTACAAAATTTAACCAACTTGAAAGTTGCTAAGTTTTTTTGGTTTCTGTTCTCAGCTGGGTGGATAAGTTGAGCTTTGGTAAGAGAAATGTATACTGATTTAGTAAATGATCAACCTTTTAGAAAATTTTGCCGTCGCTTTTAATATCGAAATCAGTGCTAAAACTGTTCTCGACCTTCAACATAAAAAAAGACGTAGTTTGAAGAATCACAGTGAAATCCATTTCGGAATGAACGCTGAAATTTGTAAGCTAGCAATATATACCAAAAAGTTTAAATAAATGATTACGGAACTTCATTCCATCCAGGTGTTTGCTCCAAAATCGAGCTACCTCTGAGTTCCTGCATAGCTTTCTGCCCAAAATATGAGTGTTGGTGCCATACATTTTAAATTCTGTTTTAACAGAGAGCAGAATGCTACGCTGTGGACTGGTGAGCTGGTGGCCGGTATTAAGTAGCCGATACGCGCGATTTACCGAAATCGCAATCGCGGAACTAAAATATTATATAGGAATATATCTGGATAGATACTATACATTGCCCTGTGAAAGGCTCTCGGTAAAGATGCGAGGTACCGAAAATCTAGGGTACAGCATCGAGATGCTGTTATCTTGATCTTCCTAACACTGCTCTGCTCTCTTAAATAGTTTCAGAGTCTACACACTTCAGGCGTCACTCTGCACTCTTAGTTTTAAAATATTTGCATAACTATGACAGCACCTATTCCAGGAGTGTTCTTTGTGCATATTGCAGATATACAGTGTCAAATAAGAAAAGATCGTCTATTTTCATCGAAACATGAATTAATACATTACATCACAAATATGTAAACTTAAAAATGTCGCTCTTGACCAATGGGCCATACGGAAATGATTAGGAGGTTTAATCGACGGTAGTTCAAATGATTTATTTATTGGATCATATTTACAACGGTAGTGCGTGATGGGGTGATGACTCTATGAAGGACTAGGTGACAGGTCTGCGGCGATCCTAGTTGACGGGCACCACGTCGACGGGGATGGACTCGCTGATGGGGTGGAAGCCGTTCTCGTCGGCCGTGTAGGTGACCATGATGAGGCGGCCCTCGGGGCTGGTGTAGCGCCAGGAGCCCTGCTTGGCCAGGAAGTAGTCGCCGCGGTGCTCGCCCTCCGTCACCTGCTTGAGGGCGCCGTGCTCGGACACGGCCGTGCCGTCGCCGGACAGGTAGGACAGGGACAGCTGGTTGAAGTCGTCGCGGACCTCGTTCCTGCTGAGCACGGGGATGATCTTGAACTGCTGGCTGGGCTGCTGCTGCAGCTGCAGCTGCGGTTGCTGCTGCTGGAACTGCGGCCTGGCGGCCACCACGGCGGCCAACGCCAGCACCAGGACGACCTGGAACATCACACAAACCCTTAGAGTCAGGGTCTGGAAAACATCCAGTCCGGACAGCCACTGCTCGTGACGTAATACCTCTGATTTGACTTTCAATAATTTTTTCTAAATAAGAGTCTGAGAGAGCAGGAAGAATCTATTTCGACAAGACGTCGATTCATATTCAAATGCGTTGTTGATGAACCGGTTCGGAACGACGTTCTTTTGTTTTCAAAATCGACAAACGACACGAAAACGCGTCAACGACGTCGATTCGAAAACAAAATTCGATCTTCTGAATGAAATCGAAGACATATCGCTAAGGTCGACATCAAATCAACGTCGAGTCGACAGTTTATTTCTGACTGGCTACGATTTTGTGTGTATAATGTTGAAATTTGCATGTCAGCACAGAGACACCGACCACATCGCATGCAAGAAAATGACACGAGACTGCAGATTGTGATGGTATTTGTCTCTGACTTTACAAAAAAAAGGGCAGTAAGTTTGGGCAATACCTTGAAAAAGAAAATTACTTTTAGGTTTGATTGACTTGCAAAACAGATACATTATTAACTGTGCGGAAATTAGACTACCGTAAATCGAGGTGGCGGTTAAGTAGCGTTAGTGACATCTTCGGACAACTTTAACGAAGAGATAAAAAGGAACGGAAAGTTCAGTTAATCGAAAATTATTATAGCTTAGGTACGTACAACAGCTCTCAAAAATCGCAAAGAATGCTTATATCCAAACATAAATTGCTAGTCAAGTCTCACCGCGGTTGTCATAGAGTTAACTTTATACGTAATATTCGATCAAACCGCGGACACTGTTCGTCTCTTGCTACACATGCTCGCTTTTCGCGTTTCATTTTCTTTTTTTACTCACAGAAGCGTGCATGTTGTGTTCGGTGTGTTACTGCTCCGACTGAATCGAAAGTATACGGCGTGGAGGTCAGCCGGAGAATATATACTGCCGCCCTCCCCTCTGGGAGTGGGGGTAGTGGGGGTAGTGGGGGTAGTGGTGGGGGAAGTTTGTGGGTCGTGGCGATCGTGACAGGTGTCAGGCTGGGACCCCAGCGAGCTTTAAACCGAAGGCCCTCGAAAAGTCCCATTTTTCAGCAGCGGAACGACGGACTTACAAATTCGCGGGCATGGCGACAACTTGTATTAGATTAAATGAGCTGTCACGTCACGAATGGCTTGTGGGAATAAGCAGCTCAAGTTCAAGTATACGGAGCTTTTGTGTCGGGCAAGTGGAAGCAGTTCGTTATGAATCTTCATCATCCTGCTGGCAGCCCGGCTCGAGGCCTGACTCGACGGCCTGGCAGCTCAACCCTCCATGACCTATTGCGCTAAGACCCCCCCCCCCCCCTCACTGGCCTTGACTCTGCCCCACGAGCGTCCTTAGTGGTCCTTCGCCACACCCAACGACCCCATCCTTCAAAGCGAGCGGATTCCTCCGTCCTGCTGGGTCTTCGGGGCGGATTTCGATTCGCGTGTAAGGAAAAGTTTCGCTTTTATTTTTCCTTTCTTTCGGAAGTAATCATGGGTGTAATCACCTCACGCAGGGGTCATTACTGCCGGGCCGAAAGTAAAAGCACACCGAGCAGCGTGCAGGTCAGGCAGGGGGGCGAGGGGCGGGGGGGGGGGGGGGGGGGGGGGGGGGGGGGGGGGGGGGGGGGGGGGGGGCAGTTCACGTGCTGAGGTGGGGTAGGTAGCAGCAGAGAAGGTGCAGCCAGGGATGTTATCTCTTCAGGCCTGATGAAGTGATAGCCGGCGGATAGTACTGAAAGAGTAACATCCGACGTCGTTGAATTCACCCAGAACAAAATCCACGCCGTTGTAAGTATCTCGAACAGGATGTTCTCAATCTCTACACATATTCCTCTGTACACGGAAATAGGGAGAGACTTTCTAACTAACTGGCCCCTCGGTATTTAGCCACAACTGAGAACAGACATGGTGGCTGGCCAGCTCCGTGAAATCTTGTACTTATACTAACCCGGCACGGATGCCCGCGCCCGCACCCGCCCGCTCGCTCGCCTGCTGTCAGCGGGTGAGATCAACTTCAAGATTTCACGGCGCTGGCCAGCCACCCTGTAGGAATGAAAGTTAATATATTCATACACAGGCTGGTTTTTGAAACTCAGGGGTTATTTTGGGACAATTCGGGGTACTTTTTCGATAATTTGGAGTGGTTTTTTGTATATTACTATTACAAGAGTGATGATAATCAAATGCCACATTCATTTACTACGCTTACCCATATTGATGGACCCCTCGGAGTCCGGTCCCAGCTGCAGGCCGGAAATCAGTTATGTCTTGTGTTTACTATAACAGGTGCCCCGTTGGCGCTAGAGGTCAAGAGGTACCCCGCCCGCCCCGCCCCGCCCCGCCCTGCCCGGCCTCGCCCTTCGGCATGGTCAGCTCTGCTCGCGGTGCTCGCGGCGTGGCACCGGGGCGCACCGGGCCGGCACGCGGCTCCAGCATGATGTTTGTCGTCAAGGTATATAAGAGCAGGGGTGGCTAGCCCAAGCATCAGTTGTATCCGCTCTCCCAGCACCACAACACACTCCAACATGCACGCCTCCGTAAGTAGTGCACATCGCCCTCATCTCTAGCTGCTAGCTGCTCCGCTCGCCGCGCCAGGAACACCCTGCATCAGGGAGAACTTCGGAGAGTCCCTGAGCTGTGTGAGCCGTTCCGCGCTCTTTTTCACTCCGTGCTTGGTTAGAGTTTGCATTGCGATAAGCATTCAGTTTCTACCTGACGCAATTTATTGATGCCCTGTAGCACTGAAATAGTTCTGGTATATAACGTAATTTTTTTTCCTTCTTGCAAAGCCTATTTTTGCTTTGAAATCGTACCAAAGATACCGAATTTAAAAAAAATACTTTGGGGTGCTTTTCCTGAGAAAGAAGGAAGAAGTGATCCCAGTTTCGGAATTTTTGGGACACATTTTGAGAGCTGTAACAAAATTATCAGTACGCTCTAAAATGCATTTCTGCACAACCCTCAAAACGAACCCCCAAAATTTTGAAACCATGTTTCTCGGAAACTATGCCCCAATCTATTATTTATTTTTACAGTATGCACTCCAAAAAGCTCTCTCCGTCGCTTTGTCGCCGTGTCTGTTTTGCGTGACTGTTTAGGAAAGTAATGTTCTCCCTCCTGTTGCAGGTGATCGTCCTGTTCGCCCTCGTGGCTCTCTCCGCTGCCCAGTTCCAGCAGCAGCAGCAGCAGTTCCAGAGGGCGCCCGTCCCCATCATCGGCCACCAGTTCACCCAGGACGACCACGGCCAGTACTCCCTCGCCTACGCCACCGGTGACGGCGCCTCGCACACCGACCACGGCCACCTCAAGGCCAGCCCCGAGGGCTACGTGCTGATCAAGCAGGGCTCCCACTCGTACACCTCCCCCGAGGGCCAGAAGATCCAGCTGAGCTACATCGCCGACGAGAACGGCTACCAGCCCACCGGCGCCCACCTGCCCGTCGCCCCCACCCCCATCGTCTAAGAATGAGCTGCTAGCTTAGCTTAATGCGCCTGTGATGCTGCCATAGCTGTGATTTCTCGCCCTAAATGCGAAAGCAATAAATCCTCCACCCCCGTCAGATCTGGTTCCTTGTTATTCACCACATTCGCTCCCTCTTCCGAATGCAACCTCACGCATTTGGTGAACGTCTGGTTAGAAAAAATTTCATCCTCCGATCATATTAAATCGAAATCACTCAAAGCCATCGAGTAAGGAAGAACTGCCATCACTGCTTTGAGCTTATAGCTCTAAGAACAAAAGTAGCATTTTGTGATAACTTTGATCAATGATTTTCTCTTAATTTGAAGTGCCATCAGGGATTTACACTTCGGCATTTGATGAAACCGGATTCGAGCTAAAGCTCTCACATTTCAGAATTTTGTAGCACATTTAGTTATACCGAGTTTACCTTCTGTTAAAAAAAAAAAACACCATTATTTTTGGTCAAAACGTACAGTGCACACATCCACTGGAAAAACAAAAGGGTACTATCTACACTTTTGGGAAGTACAGCATGAAGTAAGCTTTTGAAAAGTGTAGAAACTACACTTTTTAAAAGTATAGTTTACACAGACATGCTGGGGTGTGGCCCACACTTTTCAAAAGATGTTCTCACTATAATTTTCAAAAGGTTAGTTTCTTTTGGTTTTTTCATTGTCATCGTCAAGCTTTGAACCTCTTCTCTACGCCTGCCTTCAGAGCTACTAATCGCACACGGGAGATCCCTGCGGTCCCTGCGGGCCTTGCGCCGCACGAATAGGCAGCCCATCGTACACCAAGCCGCGCCGACCGGAAGAGAAGCAATGGCAGCTCGGCTCGAAACGATTGCTGTGCTTCGGGTAGAATTAGGAGTGTTGATTTATTCAGAAGACGGATGACTCCAGCTCATTGTGCCATGGATCGTACACAATAATTCAGCACGCATGCCGACTTTTAGAGTTATTCGACTCCCGAATCCTAAAGGCTCGTGCTCGACACACAACAGTCGCCTGCCGCTTTGCCTGGGCCAGGGGCGGCTTTTCAGGAATTATTTGCAGCTCGGTTATATTGGCGCGTTTCAAAAGTATAATTGCAGCTTAGCCTCTCAAACTGTAATTCTGTGGCCTAGCATGCATTATATTCCAACATTTCACCAATTTGCCACAAAACCAGCAGTGTAAATAAGTTACGAAATAGGGACTCACCCAAAAAGCGCCTCCAAGACTCAGAACGTGAGTTTCACTGTCCGAACGAAACCGAGCGGAACAATTGACGTTATCATAGGCAACGAAAGTTTCTGAGGAGCAAGTCACAGATATATCTAGTGCTTCAACGCTACTCCGTTGATTCAAAAATACATCAAACGGTAGAAACGATCCCTTGAAATTCAAGATAGGTGGATTTCAAGAATGGCTTGATGCTTAAAAGCCCATAGGGGCCCTTGAAGTCATCCACCTGTCCTTGGATTTCAAGAGATCGTTTTTACCGTGCACCGGGCAAAAGAAACGGTCATCTCATATTGTTAAAAACAAAACACTTTCAATGCGCAAAAGAAACCGATTCATTAGTGCGACGATCCGTGTGCGATTAAGACCCGGATGCGTCCCAGAATTCGAATTGTCGATAAAAACGTATCGAAGCGACGTCTATAAATTTGTTCCCGAAATCGACAAACGACATGAAAAACGAGTGCAAACGACGTCGATTCGATAGCAGAATTCGAGATTAATAACGAGATCGACGACGTATTCATCGCTACGGTCGATACCTCTGGATCTTAAGGCACGACTAAACGTTGGATTAAAGATAGGGCTGGAATAGGGTCAATTTTTAATCTCGCTCCCCTTCCAACGCCTAACTTACTGCTCTAGCCGGGCTTGAGATGCCTCTAGGCCGAGGTGCGGTCTGCGTCCAGCGAGGGCGAGTAACGGCCTCTGACCTCATCTCACCTCACCTCGCCCCACCCCACCCACCCCGCCCGGTCCCACCACAGCCCACCTCGCTCGGCCCAGAGCCGCCCCCTGTCAGAGACGGGAAACTGGTGGGCTCTAGAGCCCACTAGCGCTTTCTGTCTCTGTCGCACTCGCTGGACTCTTACGGCGGAAGGAAGAGAGACAGACGCAGAGCCCGATCAGAGCCCACCTCTTTCCCGTCTCTACCCCCTGTGCAGCCCTTTGCGACCCGTCGCCCGCGGCCCTGTGCACAGAGAACACAGAGCTGTGGCCCTGTGGTGGGCGGCGTATCCGTCCGGGTACGGAGAGTATATTAGCACGGGGTCGCGAGGTCCGAGCATCAGTTGTCCCCGCAGCTCCAGTACCAACTCAACATGCACTCCGCCGTAAGTGTCTGGCCAGGGCGCGGTAGGTCCGCATCAGAGAGGACAGAACGAGGAGAAAAGCTTGCAAAGTTCACTTGGAAGTTTGTCTATTGAGCACTTTGTAAAAATGTGTTGTTTTTTTCTCTCGCCTGTTTCAGTCTATACTTTTTTGAAATTTGTCCCTAAAACTCTGGTCATGGTTTCTTTCGCCTTTTTGCTAAATTTAAGAATTTACTTCTTGTGTTTTCCGGTTTGTGTTTACCGATCCACTTTTTTGAGAGTGCCTTCTCGTTAACGTCGGCGTAAGGGTATGACGAGTGAACGCGGGAGTCGACCAGAAAATCCCAAGAAATACTTCTGTGTTCTTAGCGTTGCACTCTTCTAGTCATAATGGTGGGGCACAAAACAGAACGCTTTAATTGTCGCCAGAAATGGATATGGACTTCCTTAGGTGATTGACGGTATCGAAGCGATATCAAATCGGTATAGTAATGGTGTAATCGTTATCGAAACGACATCGAAACTGTATCGAAACAAAATTGAAAGAGGCGATATAGTTTCGACGTTTTCCGACGACATTCTTCACTGGGTCACGACTGTGACGCGAAACAAAGAACTATCCTCCTACGCATAAGATAGAGATGATTGTGTATATTTTACATCCCCCTTCTCCAAAAAAAAAGAAGAAAAAAGAAAGAAAAAAGAACACATCACACTTCGAGTGATAATTAAATCGCAATTCTGACCACTCCCCGTCTTAAGTCTTAACTCGCACTGTGTTCTGTCCTCAGGTGGTCGTCCTGTTCGCCCTCGTGGCCCTGTCCGCCGCCCAGCAGCAGTTCCAGCAGCAGGTCAGGCCACCCGTGCCCATCCTCAACCACGAGCTCGTCCGGGACGACTTCGGCCAGTACTCGTACAGGTACGCCACTGGTGACGGCGCCGCCCACTCCGACCACGGCGAGCTGAGGGCCAGTCCCGAGGGGCACGTGCTCGTCAGGAGCGGCTCGTACGTCTACACCTCCCCCGAGGGCCAGAAGATCCAGCTGAGCTACGTCGCCGACGAGAACGGCTTCCAGCCCACCGGCGCCCACCTGCCCGTCGCCCCCGCCCCCATCCCCGTCAGCCGCCGCTGAGACCAGTGAGGCAAGCCTACTGCTGTTCAGCACCACTTCACCTGTGATGACGTCATAACTGTGATTTCGACCCTTAAGAAGTAATACAATAAATTATCACTCCACATCATGCACTGTGATCTTTCCGTACCCTCTCCTGCCGACACGAACGTTGAGAAAAATTGTGAATTTCAGAAAAATATTTTGCCCACTTTAACGAAAAGGCCGCTGTCTCAAGTTCAATAACCTTTAGCATTTGATTCAGCATAAATCATTTCATTGAGAATCATGTGTGACATAGTTTTTTCTCATACTTTTAGTAGATTGTCTTTACATCGTGTCTCAGAAATATCACTCAGAAAATAATTTCGCCTCACCCTCTCACAGCTGTTCTGAGGCCCACAGAGCTCCTTGATCCTATTACGCACCGGGTGATTCCGTTCTCATAACAGCAGCTTTGCCAGTCCCAATAGTAAATACATAGTGTAGCGCTTGGCACGAGCAATGATGAGAACAACTTACGAAACAATGACTTATATTTTACTCAATGCGAACATTCTACTCATACAGTATGCCTTAATTTAGGAACATAAAATGGCAATCACACAAAGTACGAAAAGACGCTGGAAGGGAACCGGGGGGGGGGGGGGGGGGGGGGG
>CABIKL010001974.1:0-13680 GCA_902196195.1 Aptinothrips rufus
CTGCTGAAAATGCGCATTCAAGGCGCTTCGGCGGGCTCTGGTTGCGCCTTGAATGCACATTTGCAGCAGTGCCTTGCTATGGGGGAGAATTCTGAAGTCTGGACAAAAAGTTACTAGATATTTAAAGTGCTGGCAGTGCTCCACCTATACCTAGGTTAGTGGCCCTAAGTGGGGCCAGCAGCCATTATTGGGTTCCTGCTCGCCATGAGTTCATGACTTTTCGGTCCATGTGGAACTTTGTCGTTTGGGTCCTTCCTAGACGTAATAACAGGTAGCACTAATTTCATGTTCCCTCCATCCGTTCACTCTCAACAAGACCGCAAGACCAGAAACCTCGTAATGAGCAAACTTCGCGACTTTATCGGGTTATTGTTGCACCCAGAGTGTAGTTAGTATCTGTGTCATTCAACCTCGGAGCGTTCTCTCTCCACCTGTCTCTCTCCCACTCTCCTCTGGGCACGTTCCACGATTGCATATGACTCCAGCATCCCTAATTGTGATAGGCGGCAGGAATGTCGTCTGCTACTAGGCTATGGAAAAGACCGCGGGCTCGTTCGATCGGCTTCCCTTAAAATCTCTGCGTCGTACCAATTTGCCTTTGGTACCAATCTACTTGGATTGCCCGCCGTAGGGTTCAACCCAACAGTACATAGGTCACCCTGCTCACAGCGGACTGACGACTGTCCACACCCCCGCGTGGAAGTCAACGCCCTCTAGAGACAGTTCCGATCGACGTCACTTCCCTCATATCTCTATAGACGACGTCTCGAAATGAATTAGAGATGAGACATGCCGATATCGCGAGGCCGCCTTTTTGCCCTATTTACATTCAATCACATTTTGGAGGGAAGTGTCTGCCGCTCTTACTGACGTCTGCTGTAGACGCTTGACCTAGATCACCATCGACCAGCCCAGTGATAAATGGATGGTCGAAACTATGTCAAAGTGGTATCGAATAGACGAAACTTACATAGAAACGATATCGAATCGACGTCGTTTCAACCACTTACTGGGGAGGAGTGGTTCGCTTGGTCAGGTGTCGCCAAGAAATAAACGCGTTCAGTTTAGACATATAATATGCACGGCGCGTTTTAGTTCCTAATCCTCCATTATCTCCGTGAAGTTATTTTATGGTGATTTCTTTGAGTATGACTTAAATCCTGCTCGCGTGCGTTCCCCGAACATGTTTATATGTTCGCGGTATCAGGGGCACCAACCATCTTGAACTGAGCGCTAAGATGAGGTCCTGGCATTTATATATCACCTAGTAGTCAACAACCTTGTCCATTTCTTCCAAAGCGTTCGTATCTGTTTAATTTTTCGTTTCGTCTGGAAACTGGAATATATTCTTTTCAGAATTCCAGATAAGTCAGATTCAGGATCTCTTTTCGTCTGCTTGTTGTTGTTGTTGTTGTTGTTGTTGTTGTTAGGATAACAGCTGTTGTGGTTGTGGCTTTGGAGCCGGTTAGTTTGTGTCATGCAACTCTTCAAGAATGAGACAGCTCATGCACTCTTCAAATTCTTGATGAATGTAGTAGAATGCATTTAATAATACTTTAGCCTTGTATGTGTGATAATGAAGTTTGTCATGTATGATTGAGATAACCCCACCTTTCATGCATTTCATTTAAATATCAGTGCTCTGTTTATGTATATCTCATCATATTTATTTGATTTTACAGTTGACGAAGTGGTGCTACAACATTTGATTCATCGGTCAACATGGACTGCCGAGGAGGTTTTCAGTTTGCCATCGATCGTGGGGGTACATTCACTGATATCTATGCAAGATGCCCTGGAGGAAAGATAAGAGTAATGAAATTGTTGTCCGTTGACCCAGCTAATTATCAGGATGCACCAAGAGAAGGTATTCGTAGGATAATGGAAGAGGTATGAAAAACATCAGATATTGTATCCAATATGATTCCTCTACACAACTAGTGAACTATTCTGTTACTATTTTTTTTTCCTTGTAGGAACTTGGGAGAAAAATGCCTGCGGAGGAACCCATTGATGGAAGCCACATTGATTGGATCCGAATGGGAACAACTGTGGCAACTAATGCTCTTTTGGAGCGCAAAGGCGAGCGCATGGCTCTTGTGATAACGAAGGGATTTAAAGACGTCCTGTATATTGGCAACCAAGCACGGCCTAAAATTTTTGACCTTGTGAGTTCCATATATATTTAATATATTTTTCCTGATTCTATTATTCTTTATATTTATCTCTTCTTTGTTGAATTCAGTCAATTACAGTACCAGAAGTCCTGTATTCGGCAGTTGTTGAAGTTGATGCGAGAGTTGTACCAGCTCAAGAAGATCGGTGTCAACTTGGCGAGGAATCAGCGAGCTGGAACAGAATATTGAGTACGACAGGAGAAAAATTGTTAGTGACCAAAGAACCAGATTTGGAGTCACTTAAACCCAAACTGCAAGAACTCCTTGACAAGGGGATATCAAGCTTAGCAGTGGTCCTTATGCACTCATACATGTAAGTCTTAATGGGCAGGATTGAATCAGGAAAACATATTCCGATTTAGTCGACTTAGGATTTCTTAAGTTAATTGATTGTTAATTATGAAAGCTTGTATAAAAATTAAGCTAATTTTTCAGGCACAGAGACCATGAACTAGCTGTTGGAGGACTAGCAAAGGAATTAGGTTTCAGTCATGTCTCTCTTTCACATCAAGTTATGCCCATGGTTCGCATTGTATCAAGGGGCTACACAGCTTGTGCTGATGCTTATTTGACACCTCACATTCAAAAATATGTCCAGGTAAAGTGAAGTTTGTTTTTGCTTATAAACGACTCATAGGCAGGCAGTTGACCTGTCAGCTTTATGATTTTGAAAAATGATCTTTTATTTTAAAAATAATTTGTTTCCTTTGGTCCTAGGGGTTTGCTGCTGGTTTCAAAGATAAATTACAGGGTGTAAATGTTCTCTTCATGCAAAGTGATGGAGGACTCACACCCATGGATGTGTAAGAAAATAGAAAACTAACATTTTTTTTTATCTGCAAATTATCTATGTAAGAGCATAAATTTAGTGTAAAACAAGAATACTTTTTTTTTTTTTATAGTTTTAATGGATCAAGAGCAGTTTTATCCGGACCTGCCGGAGGTGTTGTTGGTTATGGCATAACATCATACCACTTAGAGGAGAATAGAGAAAAGAGTCAGCCTGTGATTGGCTTTGACATGGGCGGTACCTCCACTGATGTCAGTCGATATGCTGGCCATTATGAACACGTCTTTGAAGCAACTACTGCTGGTATCACTATTCAAGCACCTCAGGCAAGTCAAATCTTTTTATGTCCTTTAAATTTTTTTTTTTTCAGTGCTAAGACTTTAATTAAAATTTATCTATTTTTATTTCATTTTTTAAAAAAATTTCAGTTGGATGTGAACACAGTAGCTGCTGGCGGTGGTTCAATGCTCTTCATCCGATCTGGCCTGTTTGTAGTGGGCCCAGAATCTGCTGGTGCACATCCAGGACCTGTATGCTACCGCAAAGGAGGACCACTTACAGTTACTGATGCTAATCTTTGCCTTGGGAGATTACTGCCGGAATATTTTCCCAAAATTTTTGGCCCTAAAGAAAATGAACCTCTTGATAGGGCTGCTACAATTAAAGCATTCGAAGCCATTACTTCTGAAGTAAGCAAGAAATTTTGCATTTCAATATTTAGCTTAACTACCTTGCTACCTAGCTAACATGTGAATATTTTGCAGGTAAATGAATTTTTGTCAAATAGCAAGGAAGCAACAACAAAGAAAAGCATGTCTATGATGGAAGTTGCCATGGGATTCATTAATGTTGCAAATGAAGCAATGTGCCGTCCCATTCGTGCACTCACACAGGTCAGAGAGCATGCCAAATTCAGCATAATCAGTTTTCTTAGTCTTTCTGCTGAGTTTTCGTTGCTTGACTTTCTTTTCCGATATTTTATTTTTTAAGGCAAAGGGATATGATACGAGCAGGCATGTGTTGGCTTGCTTTGGAGGAGCTGGTGGACAACACGCCTGTGCAATTGCTAGATCTCTTGGAATGACGAAAGTTAGAGTTCACAAATATGCTGGCATCCTCTCTGCTTATGGAATGGCCTTGGCTGATGTCGTTCACGAAGCACAAGAACCATGCTCCTTAAAATACTGTGAAGGTAAACAAAATATTTTTTATGCGGTGGTTTTGAGGATGTAATATTTTTAACTTAATGCTTAAATCAATTTAACCTTTTTCAGAAAACTTTTCTGCAATTGATAAAAGAATTCTTACTTTGAGTGCGGAATGCGAGACGGAGCTGAAGAAACAGGGATTTTCCAGTGAACAGATTGAAACTGAACCCTACCTTCACCTCCGATATGATGGTACGGACTGTGCTCTAATGTGTGGGCCATCCACTCTGTCCACTGACAAGAACTCTGTTTGCTCTAATGGGAACTTCATTAAGACATTCGTAAATAGATATCAGACAGAGTTTGGTTTTGTTTTAACTGGAAGGCATGTAATGGTGGATGATATAAGGGTAAGAGGAGTTGGAAAGTCCTTTACTGCAGAAGAAAGTGCTATAGAAGTAGCAAAGAGTGCACCATCTGCTGAGAAGGTTTGTTCAGACAACTCAAAAATCCTTAAATTTAACTGTCACATCATTAGTAAATTTAACTGTCTCCAAATATTTATCTTTAGGAAACTCAAGTGTACTTCAGTGGGGGATATTGTGCCACTAAAGTTTATCACCTAGAGAATCTAAAGGCCAGTCATGAAATTAAAGGACCAGCCATCATTATGGATAAGCTGAGCACAATCATTGTGGAGCCAGATTGTACAGCCGCCGTGACCAAAACTGGAAATCTTGAGATAACTATTGGATCTGGAAAAGTAAATAACATTGGTCCTGAGTTGGATTCGATCCAACTAAGTATATTCTCGCATCGTTTTATGAGCATTGCTGAGCAAATGGGACGGTGAGTGTCTTCTAATACAGTAGCTGTAAGGTATGGTAAAGAATATTTCTGTGCTCATTCTCTCATCGACTTACAGAGTCCTTCAGAGAACAGCAATATCAACAAATATTAAAGAGCGGCTTGATTTCTCATGTGCCCTCTTTGGACCAGATGGGGGCCTGGTGTCGAATGCTCCTCACATTCCAGTTCACTTGGGGGCAATGCAAGAAACTGTTCAATATCAGGTGACAGTTCAATATGTTAAGAGATCTGAGTCTCCAGTTTAATTAAAAAAGCTTTTGTCAGTAATATTTTTCAAATCATTAAAAAAGAATTTTCAATTAATAGTTTTTCATTTTATTTATTTTATTCATTCCTCCAATTTTCTTTGATGTGTTATCATAGTTGCGACGGAGAGGTGAGGATCTACTGGACGGAGATGTAATTTTGTCAAACCACCCCTCAGCTGGTGGTTCTCATTTACCTGATTTCACAGTCATCACTCCAGTATTTCGCAAGTATGTAGGAACTAGATTGGTATTTTCTCTCTCTGAAACCATTGATAGATTTATGTATTTTTCTTTCATAAACAAATACAGATTTTGGAGAATTATTAACATTGTGTTGGAAGGCTGGTTGCTCTAAATATGATATGCTTGTGTGCTTACAGGGGACTACCTCGTCCTGTGTTCTTTGTGGCATCTCGAGGCCACCATGCAGACATTGGCGGAATCACACCAGGCTCTATGCCACCTCACTCAAAATCTCTTGTTGAGGAAGGTGCAACTTTCAAGAGTTTTTTCCTAGTTCGCCATGGGGAATTAAGGGAACAAAGGCTAATTGAGAGATTGATGGCTCCTGGAACAGTGCCTGGAAGCTCTGGTACCAGGAACCTCCAAGATAACTTGTCCGATCTTCGAGCCCAGATTGCTGCCAATCAAAAGGTATGTGAGCACACTTATAAATTCTCTGTTGTTCACTGCAATTCTTTTATAACCCCTTTTCTCAAAATCAGGGCAGTCATCTTGTAAATGAGCTGATAGATCAATATGGGCTAAATGTAGTCCAAGCATACATGTCACACATTCAGACCAATGCTGAGATTGCAGTACGTAATATGCTTCGTGAGATCGGGAAGCGTTCATTGGAGCAGACAGGCAAGACTGTCCTTTCAGCCACAGATTGTATGGATGATGGTTCACTGATAAAATTGACCGTCCATATTGATATTGAGCAAGGCTCCGCTCTTTGTGACTTTACGTGAGTTATTTCTCTATTTGCTGATCTTAGCTTTTAGTGTTTTTATTTTTATGCTATCTTACATCCTCTTGCAGCGGCTCTGGATATGAAGTTTGGGGCAACTGCAATGCCCCGAGAGCCATCACTCTCTCCGCTCTCATTTACTGTCTGCGTTGCATGGTCGGCCATGATGTTCCCTTAAATCAGGTACAAAAGCCTTTTAAATACAATAACAACAAAGTATTTTGAAATTTTTAATATTATATGGCAAGACATTTTAAATTTCACATTTTATTGACTTTTGTTTTATTACATTATTGTTTTACAGGGTTGCCTAGCACCTATTAAAGTTTGCATTCCAAAAGGATCCATCCTTGATCCATCTGAGACAGCTGCTGTTGTTGGAGGCAATGTCCTAACTTCACAGCGCATTGTTGATGTTGTTCTTAAGGCATTTGATGTATGTGCTGCATCTCAAGGTTGTATGAATAATGTGACATTTGGTGAAGAAGGCTATGGTTATTATGAAACTGTTGGAGGTGGTGCAGGAGCTGTGAGTGTTCCTTATAATATAGTATTGTTCTATAATTTTGTAAGTTGCTAAACCATGTTTGATTATTATTATTACTTTTTATTTTTAAAGGGTCCTGGTTGGAATGGCCGAAGTGGTGTACATACACATATGACTAATACTCGCATCACAGATGCTGAAATTTTGGAACAGAGATATCCTGTTATCCTGCGTAAATTTGAACTTCGCCCCAATTCCGGAGGTAGAGGGCAGTTCAATGGAGGGGATGGTATTTTACGTGAACTTGTGTTCCGAAGGAATATGACACTATCCATCTTAACAGAGAGACGTGTGTTTGCTCCTTATGGTTTGCATGGTGAGTTTCTCTTATTTCTGTTAATTAAGTCAAACCACCATACTCTTTTATTATTTTAATCAACTCCCATTTTTCTTTTTTTCGCTTTTTTTTTAGGTGGTGAGGATGGAAAGAGAGGTTTAAATCTAATGCTTAAAGCCGATGGTCGTGTCATTTACCTGGGGTCCAAAACAGCCATAAATGTAGAGCCAGGGGTAAGTTGTAAGGATATACAGCTTTAAATGAGAAATATTGCCAAGATGTTAATAAAAATTAAAATGTTTTCTTTTCTCTCTTGTTTTTAACAGGATGTCTTTCAGCTAAATGCTCCTGGTGGAGGCGGGTATGGACCTCCACATGAAACCGGAAAGCTACTTGTTGAACAGAGTAAGAAACACATCGAACGTGGCAGTGTTTTTGAATACCAGCAAGCTCAGCTATCAGTTTAAATATATTGCAAAACCACTTTACAGCCAGAAGTGCTCCTCATACCTGTGCGTAATAATTAGTCATGATTCAGCTAGATAAAGTTGTCCCGATGGTAACTTGACAAACCGCAATATTTATTGTTTTTTTTCGTATTACTGTGGCTGTTAGGATTCCATTTATCAACAATTTGTTAAGTTTTATGTTTCTATATTTTAAATATTCTAATGGTTCTATTGAAGCCAAAACAAATTTTGATTTCCAACAATGTTGCGCAGCAAAGTTTGGTTCAGGGAAAGAAACTTCATGCTCACTCATGGTTGAAAATCAAATTATGACTTTTTTGAAGTTTAAATAGTTTTTGACTTTTTTGATGAGGATAACGTTTTTTTTTAAAGTATCAATGAAAAACTTTATTTAATATTTTGTGTTGTTACTTGTTCTCTATTTTAAAAAGAGAGCAATGAAATCTTGTTGGTGATAATGATAAGTAGGAGAGTGAGAGAATTTCAGTTGCCCTTGCAAATTTACTTTATTGCATCTTTTCCATAAATGTACAATATATTTTTTGATACAATTTTTGAACATGAACTGTCATGGACTGCATTACAAAAATTTCCAATCACAAGTGCAATTTCTCTGTTTCTTTTAACGCACCTTTAACAAATTTGATTTATTTCTTAGTTCAGTTTAATTATTCAGACAATTACAATGGATCTGTGATGATAAGCAGGAGTATGGAGTTGTATGATTTTATACATACTGTACTACTGGTGTGAAAGTTGGTCTGAGCTTGAGTAACTCTTGATGAGGAGTTAAGACTGAAGTAAGCTAACTTTTATCTAAAAGGATTGCTGAAACGCCGCAGCTTTCCTGGTCCTTCCCAGAGCCCTCTGAAATAAGAAATTTATTCACAGTTTAAAAATTATAAACAGGACACGTTCGCATTCCGAATAATAAAAAGTATTGAATAGAAAAGATCCCATAAAATTGTTTTACCTCAGCATAAGAGACCAATATATTGCAGGCATGGCATGTCTTTTCATTTCATATGCAAGCCTTGATTCTTTCCTTTGATCAAAAGGGAATGTTTCAACAGGTTTCTTCTCATAATCAAATTCAGCTAAAATGAGGGAATTATATCCTGTGACCACAGGGCATGAAGAATAGCCACTGTATTTACTCTGTAGATGCTTCCCCTTCAGTGTACTGGACAAATTTTTGTACAGAACCCCTAACTGACTAGCTGTTGAAAAATATGAAGAAATTTGAAACATGCATCGGATAGAACCAAAATGTTACTTTGAATTCAGTATAAACTGCTTACCAACAGCAGCAGCTGTTTTTGAAGTAGGCAGATTTGAGCAGTCACCCAAGCTGAAAATGTTACTGAATTTCACATGCTGTAACGTTTCCTTGTTTACATCTACCCACCCAGCAGTATCAATTAAGTCTTTGGATTGTGCAAGTACTGCTGGGCAGCTTTGAGGAGGAGTGACATGCAAAAATGAGTACTGCAGGAATAAGAAAATTAATGAAATACAGGACACTTTTGAAATCGATTTCTAAGACCTCAATCTTCATTGATTCTAAACTGCAGATGAACTCCCCTTCGCCCCCTGAATTTAAATCAACATCTGAAATAAAAATTTGATATCATATGTACTCACATCCACAGTTTCTTCTTTCTTTGATTCCAAGTTAAGGAAAGTGGCTGTTTTTTTAACATGATCCACTTTAACCAGTTCTTCTTTCAATGCAACATCGATGCCACGAGATTCAGCAACTTTGAAAAGAACTTTTTCATAATATGGACTTGGAAAAAGAACTGCACCTCCTGTTTTATACAATACTTTAGCATTCTTCCTAATTCCGGCCTGAAAATGCAGCAACAGACGTGAGAGATTGAGCCTCTATCATACTAAGAACAAGATGATAATTAATTGGACGGGCTACTTAAGAGCTTTATATACCTTCTGCAAGTAATGCTCTGAAAGGTAGGCAGCTTTCTGAGGTGCTCCTCCACATTTTATAGGTGTGCTAGGGCAAGTGAAAATAGCATTTCCTTTTGAAAATGCTTTAAGTTCTCTGAATGTATTTGTTACATACTTAGGAGAGTAATTGGAAGCCACACCACTCCCGGGAGTTTCAAGAGCTTCCAAAAGTCCGTCCACCTAAAATGAAAACAAAAATGCGCAAATTTTCAACAAACACAAAACAAATTTTCAACACTTTACAATTTGGGTTTGTTAACTTATTTACCTTTTCATAGTTGAGTTGAATGCCCATGCTCAGAATTAATATATCATATTTGATGGAACTACCTTTTTTTGTTCTGACAATGTTTTCTGTGGGTGAGAAAGCAACTGCTTCGTCTTTTATCCACAATGCATCTTTTGGAAGAACTGATCCCATTGGGCGCTCAGATTCAGAAACCGGACAGACACCACCGCCAACAAGTGTAAAGAGTGGTTGGTAATAATGCACCTAAACATACGTTTTCTTTAATTTTAAGAAAAAGTAAGAGAAAATGCAAAATAAAAGATTGTTTTTAACTTACATCCTTAGGTTCCAATACAATTACTTTACCGTGTCCCAGCTTGGGGGCAAACTTAGCAGCCAGAGAACAGCCACCAGCACCGCCACCAACAATTAGCAGCTGGCAACTATACAGGCGCAAAGTGAAATATAGAATATTGAAAAAATAAGCCAAAACAAACAAAAATACCAATGATTTCATTACAAAGTTACAGAACATACCTTTGGTTTTCTCCAGCCACTTTGCTGGCATATCGATACTGAAGTCTGTTGTGTTGCCGACCCAACTGTGACAAATATCTGCATGATATTGGTCTGAGCATCATTTTAGCAGCTTTTTGTATCAAACTGAAAATAAGAGGGAGGTTTACAGACCAAGAAAATGAATCATTGAACAGCTTACGGTAAAATAGAACCGAATAGAACGCTAGAGCTAAGAGTTTGAATTAATCAAAGTAACCTGTTGATTTGCTTTTTGGAGGAGAGATATATTGCCCATTTGCATGATGTGAATCAATACTTTCTGAAACGAAGCTAGATGCTTTGAAATTATAAAAGAATTTCAGGACTTGAAATCTTATCTATTTCTGTGATTTTGTGGTCTTAAGAGGGTATCGAGAAAAATAATGCTGTGGACGTTATGCCTGCTGGTGCAGCAGACAATGACACTTATTCCCAGACTGTCAAAGTGGATGGTTGCCAAAAAAATATTTCTCTTTTTTTCTTCCTTTGTGAAATGCTAGTTATTTCACATGGAAAGGCATGAATGACAACAGCAGAAGACAAAAGGTGTAAACATAACCTATTGACAAAAGTGAATAAGTGGGTTTTGATCCTAATCAGTGGGATGTCATTTTACTTCGAATTGAATACCACAAAGAAGAAAGTGCTCTAGGGAGATTAGTTTACTTACTGGAGAGTTACTTGATTTACTTTCCTTACTCGTGCGCTTCTTTGAAAGGACGACCAGACGATCTGTCACACAGGTGTCATCGAGCTACGCAGCCGACGCAGAAAGACAGAGAGGAGAGGGGAGGAGAGAGAGAGAGAAAGAAAATGGCTGGGAGTGGGAGTGTTGCTAGCGTGGTTTCAATGAAAATATGAGGTTTCGTAAGTTTGGTGGAAGATAAACAAGATAGTTTATGATAAACACCTTACTATGAAGTCGATAACAAAAAGTGTAAATTGAGCTTAAAGTATGTACAATATAAGTCACGAGCGTTCGAATCAGTGCATGTCGCTGTGTTAAGGCCTTGTGTTTATGCTAATTGATCAAATTTGATGGTTGATACGTCTAACCCGTCCGCTTGCCATTGACGTACGGAAATTGTCATCACGCACTATGTAAGCAGGAACTATCGCTGTTGGCATAGAGGGAATGACCGTTTCCCAGAGCTTGGCAGGATATGATAGGGCGGAAAAGCGGACATGAATTGCCGCCGGCGTCTCAAAGACGTCATTTGGAGTTGGTCCCCGAGGCAGTACTCACTTCTTATCTGTACTCACACGCACCACTCATTTCACCTGTCCGCATGGTGCCGGTCAGGTGTAGTCAGGTGGTGGCGAACCGCTAGCCTCTCTGCGCTATGCTGCTGCCGCTACCCGCTGCTGCCGCTGCGCAACACCACGCCACGCCACGCCGGCATTCACTCGGGAGATTCCGTCCCAAGTCCCGTGCTTCGTGGCGTTGTGCCGCGGCGTACATCATCGAGCCGAGCATAGGCTTTCAAAGGGATAGGATAGGTACGCCAAGTCTCCGGTGGGGGCGTCCAATCGCTCTAAAACGAGATGGCTGCAGCTGCAACCTTGCCGTGCGAGTGCGAGAGGGATGGAAAAGCGCGCGCACACCCAGTCGGATGCAGTCGGACCCAGCCGGACTTAGCCGGACCCAGCCGTCCAAAAGCGCAGTAGCCAATCAGAAGCGTGGACGCTCGTGGCGTACCTTTCCCTCGAAAGCCTGTGGCTCCAAGTTGTCAGACGTCAGTCGAGCCGAGCCGCAGCGAGCTGCAGCGAGCCGTGTCTTGCAGGGCGGAGTGGAGGGAGAGGGAGAGGGAGTTCGAGTTCACGTTCGGTCAGTCTGCCTACAACCACAGTGCCTGTCGGAAGGAGGCGACACGAGCGGTAGCTAACCGCACAGTACCGGTCCGTAACAAACAGCCCCATTTCCTCTGAAAAGTGTGTCATTGGTGCATAGCTCCCAAGCGACTGTGTTTTAGGCGCCTCTCTTCACAGCAAGGATTTACAAGCAAGGTGAGTGTGAGCTTCTGGAATACGGAATTTGCCCTCTCTGTCAGGAACAACATTCGAAAGCTGGCCGCTCCTGTTCGTAAAGTGGCTCGTCATCAGCCATTCGGATGGGCTTGCTGAGTGAGATATTCATACTTTTCGGCTCACTGACCGTATGCGAGGAGTTCGTTGCTATCGGGGTTATTCAAATATAGCGTGATTACATTGTGGCCCGTGTTGTCCCCACCGCCACCCCCACCCCCGCAGAGATCATCCCCCGCCCTGCTCGTTAGGTTGGTTGGTTGGCATCAAACTTACGTGATCGGTTGTAGGCCCCTTCTTGACCGCCCCACGACCCCTCCACGCCCTTCCGATTTAACCTAACATTACCATGCTTTAGAGAAGGCCGTAGTATTTCTTATCCTGCATTTAATTCAAAGCGATCACGAGCTCCGACCTCTCCCCCTTGCGGTAATCACGTGATACATGAAAGGCAGCTACTCTGGACGATGTGTGTTGACTGACTACATTACCGTGGGGGCCGGGGGGTGGGGGGGGGGGGGGGGGGGGGGGGGGGGGGGGGGGGGGAGAGGGGATATTGAAAGGGCCTGTGCTTGAGCGATTTCTACCTACGTCAACCGAATATCGTGGCCCGTACGTCTGCGAAAGCTTCGCGATTTCAGAGCCGGACCGCGGCAGGAAATAAAGTGAAAGGAATGCAAGGCAGGAGGGATGGGGAAGTGTTAAGCAGGACAGGTTCCAAGGGAATGGAAAATAATTGAATGAACATGCATTATTCAAAGGCGACAAGATGGGCAGGGGGCCGATAAGCCTCGGGGGGATGCGGGGTGGGGGGGGGGGGGGGGGGGGGGGGGGGGGGGGGGGGGGGGGGGGGGGCTATGGGCGCTACGGCCTTGATTACACCCTACATCAGCTACAGAATAACGTACCGGTATATCTATTTCGCTTGTGGTCGAATGCCGATATGGTACTAGAGTTATACCTTTTGCTGAAAATAAAGACAAGGATAGTCCACACCCAATAAGAGAAGAGAGAATGATCAGAGATCAGTCGTAGGGCTACCCCTCTCGCCGTTAGGGCCTGCAGGGAGGTTCAGTGATGTCTTTGTGACTGCAGTGTATCCGAGTGTATCCATCACGTCGTCTGGTCTTCCCTCCTGACTGAATGCGGCACGCGCACACTCTAAATGTCTAGTGGACTTCTTTGTCAAGACTGTAGTAACGTTTTTACAGAATAAGAAACAATATTGCAACAATTTAGTAACAATTTAGTTAAAATTGTGTGATCAAGTAGAACAAAATTGTCACTTATTCTACTGTTTAAAAAAGCCCAGCTAGCAAGGCACTGCTGAAAATGCGCATTCAAGGCGCTTCGGCGGGCTCTGGTTGCGCCTTGAATGCACATTTGCAGCAGTGCCTTGC